>CM069298.1:37882500-38067500 GCA_035609425.1 Epinephelus awoara | reverse complement strand
GTGTTTTATTCATGTACTTGGTCGCTTAACTGTTATGCAGCCACACACCACTAGTGGGTGCTACAGAGCCGTCAGACAGCAGTTTCCCTCCCTGCGGTAATACTTGAGTAGACTGGAGTTTTAAAACAGCACAGTGGGAAATTGGAGAGACGTCCTCTCGCACAACCAGTGCGGTTTGGCAGCACTTTGATCTAGAAAATGAATTCAGCAGCAATTAATCTTTTTTGAGATGTTATTTATTAACTTTAAGTGAATGTTGTCAGATAATGTGCAGGGTTTATATCAATCAACCAACCAACCAACCAACCAACCAATCAATCAATTTTATTTATAAAGCCCAATATCACAATTTGCCTCACAGGGCTTTACAGCATACGACATCCCTCATGCAGTACTATCATACTGCATGGCACAAAATGCCTCTCATTTCAGGTGAAATTTAATTATAAATTAGATGTTGTTTTATTAAGTGAATTGCTATAATTTCTGTTAGATAATCTGCAAGGTTCATTGTGCCTCGCATTTTAGAGGCAAATTATCTATTTTAGGTGTTATTTTAGTGGTTAACTTTTGACTGAGTTGCCATCATGTTCACATTCCTACCGCACGGCGCAAAGTGCCTCATACTTCAGCTGCATTTATAATCCAACATAATTGTTGAAGATTGTGATTAAAGGCTTCAAAGAGCTCTTAATGCACACAATCATTTTTGGGTCAATGTTTCAAATACTTAACAATAAATTGTGCTAAATTTTGACTGTTTTCTGAGTGTTTTCCTTTTTTAGACTAGTCTTAATTAAAATTTTCGTTAATTCGACAGGGAAATAAGTTGCCAGGAACATCCCTAATAGTGGCCAATGGCTGTGCAGCCTTCACTAGTCAAGCAGGGCTTCAGGAAGTGTGCTGGGCTTTGAAGTCAATGATCATAGTGGCCAGACAGTGGTACTGCAAATTTCCAGGGTCTGTCACATGATGCCCTGCTGCCCAAAAAAAAAATCGGTTGACTTACATAGTGAAAAAGACATCTGTAAATTAGTGAATACATTCTTTGGGCGTCACAACTCCCACGAAATGACCGATTCCAATATCAGGATTTGATTCATTCAGTTTGATAACATTTGGCAAGTCTAGAAGAGACAAAAGATTAAACTGTTTTTTAGTGCTGATTATGGCAAAAATAATAATCACGATTATTTTGACTGATATTGAAATCACGATTAATAAACACGATTATTCATTGATTTCAAAACTCCACCAAAACTCAACTTTAAATATAACTGAAAAGAACAGCCAGAAATAAATTAGTTACAAGTAAACAAGTAAAAAAAAATAATAATAATAGTAAATTAAAATAATAATATCAATAAAAACAGTCAATAAAAATAAATACTAGGGCTGACCCAAAAAATTTGAAACTTTGAAGCTTCATTCAATGGCACGGGATTCGATGAAAAAAATGTGAATATTTTTTTGGAATATTCAGCCTTTTTTTTTCCTCCCGTTTTTTTGGGGGGGGCCTTGAGCGCGACACCATCTCCGACAAGGAAATGGAAAGCCCGACGTGTGGGGAGACCTATTATCCTGTTTGAACACAGACAGCTAAATTCTTTCAACAATGTGACTCAAAATAATGTTAAAATATTTTTTATTGATGTAAAATAATATGCTGATGGTAACCTTTTCCACCGGTGCGCTGCGCTCTGAGTCTGGTGTCAATGACACATGCTGGTCTGAGTCGTGCATCTGTCTGCTTGCGTGGCAGTGTGCCGAGGGTTTTAATTTTTAGTGTTAAATCAAAAGTTAAACACTACTTATCAGCAACCAGAAGTGTTTTTCGTTTGTGAATATTCATTCATTCATCTTCTAACCGCTTCATCCTCGTGAGGGTCACGGGGGGGCTGGAGCCTATCCCAGCTGACATCGGGTGAGAGGCAGGGTACACCCTGGACAGTTCACCAGACCATCGTAGAGCTGACACATAGAGACAGACAACCATTCACGCTCACATTCACACCTATGGACAATTTAGAGTAATCAATTAACCTAGTCCCCAAATTGCATGTCTTTGGACTGTGGGAGGAAGCCGGAGTGCCCGGAGAGAACCCACGCTGACACGGGGAGAACATGCAAACTCCACACAGAAGGGCTCCCACACCCGAGATCGAACCGGCAACCCTCTTGCTGTGAGGCGACCACCACACCACCGTGCCGCCCCCGTTTGTGAATATTTTTATCTTAATTCTAGGGTCGCAAGAAACTACCCTTTCGCCATAATTTGTAAGTTATTAACTTTTTTGGACTTTTTTTTCCGCTTGTGTTGCCTTGGGGGGCAGACGCAACAGCGTGACAAACTTTGCAAACAATTTCATTTTGCTTGACGTCCATCAACTTGAAGCCAAAATGTTTCCAGATGACTGAAGTTGTCCTACCTTTCTTCTCAACCAAAGGCTGCCTTTCTGCAATGTTCTCAATCGCTCGCTCCACATATTATTGATCCACACACGTCACACACTTGCTGCTGCTGCACATAACACAGGTGCATTCACAGTGCTTTTCCAGCACAGGAACTTACAAACACGCCGCCAAGCGCATTAATCGTTTTTCTTCGATTATAATGTTTTTATGATCGTGAGAAGCCAAAATCGAAATCATGATTAAAATTTGATTAATCATCCAGCCCTATGTTTTATTCCCATTTAAGTTAGCAAAGTGCTAAACCAGAAGTTAGCCACTCGGCCTTTCTGCAATTGAAAGTCAGAAAATCACTCCAATCTAGATTTTTTACGATTAGTTTGATGTAAAGTTCCAGCTTTATACATTTATTTTGATATTTATTGCTTTGAGTTTAGTATTCAATGAAATAATTGGGTATGCTCTAAACTACCGTTATTATATCAGCCATTAAAAATCCACCATCAGTTGACCTCTAATTATTTTGATCTCTAATTTCTTACCATTGACCATGAAGGACTGGACTAAGTAAGATTATATTAAACAACACAAATCCCAGTTCCACTCCAATAACTTTGCTGGAGCAACCGTGGTCAGAGCCTGTGATGCAGGCACTGAGCCAGTCGTTTTCCATATGCCAGGAATGGCACAGTTGAAGGTGTTGTTTACCTCGATGATGTGTCAGAAGTATGAGTTCATCCAAACTAAAGAAAGCAAACTATGGCCTACAGCTCGTCATCTAATAAGCTCACCACAGCTGCTGCTTTTGTCCTTACTTGCAACCCCTTGCAAGGCTGACACACCAAATTTTAAATCAAGGGGGGCTTACATGGAACAAACGGCCCACACAATCAACATATGTACATGCACATATTCTTACATAAAAGCCTGTAAAACTTAAATGATTTCGGGAAAAACTTTAAGATATTGTTACCATGTCATGTCTGTCAGGCAAATACAGAGCTATGGTTAGTAGCTTGCTAAGTTAGCTTAGCACAAAGACTGGAAACAGGTGCAAAAATGTTGCCTGACTCCCACTACATCCAACAAAATCCACTTACCAGCACCTCTCACAAATTGACATCTTGTGTGATAATTACTACAAAGAAGGGGCTGGGGTTTGGCTCTGCATGGTGAGCCTCAAATAATTTGTCTTCCAGTTCAATGTGCAGAAGTATGTATCATCTTTTGATTTACTTGGCCATTCGGTGGACAGGGCCCTACAATCCACGATACACCATTATGTGTGTTATCATTCATTATGCTTGATTAACAGACTGTTTAACTGACATGTCTCTGACTCTTCTGTTCTGCACAATCATTATTCTAAAGGTGCAGTCACACTTTGTTATCTATTCATTTTGTCTAGGAAGAGGCCAAGACATATCCACTTCCCGTTATGAGTTGATCCCACCCTGTTAGCATCCCCACAGTTTATGGCTATAATCCTGCCCACCCTATTTCTTGTCTTCATCGCTGTCACATCATTACCGTGCCACTAAATTTTGTCTTGTGAAACCTGGTCTGCTGGCAGCACACTGACTTTGGTTAGTTCATGTAAATCCCAGCACAACTTTGCCTACATCAGCCAGAATGATTGAAAAAACCTGTGTTGACTTACACAGCCATGCACTTGCATTTATACAGTAGGGGTGAAAATCATCAGAGGATTCACCACACAATATCATCATGACACTTAAGTCATGATACAATATTATTGCAATTTTAAATATGTTGTGATATGCTGAGTACTGCAATAAAATATACAGTGACATATTGCGATTTATTACCTTTTTTCTGTAAATTATGTTCCTAGGGGAAAACTTTGTCAATATCTGTTTTATCTAATAAGATAAAGTTTTTAGTTCATCTCACTTTAGACATTTTTTTTGCAACAGCAAGATGTATGTAATGGACTGAAAAAGCAATTGATTATATTATTCTAGTAGACAACCTTAAGCTTAATTTGTATTTGCAATATTAATATTTTACATGATAAAAAAATAAATCGATACTTGTGACAATACGATATTGCCTCACAAAAATATTGTGATACTATGCTGTATCAAGGGTTGCTGGATAAAACAGATGGACACATTCATTTCATCAAGCAAGAACAGTCTGACAAATTCTGAAAACTGTTTCCTGTATCTGTCATGTATCCATTATGAGACCAGAAAAAGACAACTTTCATCACATTACGACTCAAGGGTAGCACAACAAAACTATAGGCGGCCATCACCAGAACTTTTAGATACATTAGTTGACATTTGAAATAAAAAACTTTAATGGAAACCAGTAGTCTTCAAAGAAATAACTATTTTGTTGTTTCCTCTTTCTGATAAACAGGATGGTAAACCACTGCCCTGCTGAATCATCACAACAAACTCGTTATCTAAATGCCTTTATGGCAATATCAATCAATACTGATAAGCACTTATGTAGGTTGCTACTTGTTTGTGAGCAAAAATAACACTTGTCAGTCCAAGTCCGAAGTTCACACCAGATGTCTTTCCTGCCATGAAATGGTTAGTATATGAACTACTGATAACACTACTATTGAGGCAGACTTATGAGAACTATTTTTGCCAAAAGGAAAAAACACAAGTTGCACATTTAACCATCCATAAAGAGCAACTACAATTTCTCAACATAAACATAAAAGAGACTGTGGACTGTAATTCAACAACTACCAGAATTTTTCACATCAACGATCCTGCAACGAATCAACAGAGCCTTCTGGATAAGACTGTGTTCCAAACAAAAAAAAACCTCACTGCTTGAGGATTCATGCTGATGACTCAGAAGATTAAATAACAAAGAGAAGCAACTATTTCTCATTCTATTAGAGGCAGCCCGGACCCCTCCTCATGGTTCTCTTCTTGCCCAAGTTTTGGATCCCCCGCTGCAAATCACACAACAAACGACACTGATTGTGCCTGGTGCACAAAGTAACCAAACCCCAAAGCCTAATATCATGATCATCTTTTGGCAACCACTGCGGAGACTGCAGAAACCGAGCGGTCGCCACATTTCCACTGCCAATGCCAACACTGTGTCACGATATTTCATAACCAAACATGTCCCTGCTGTTTCGAAACAGCTACGGTCCCTGCACGGGCTGAAACCACACGGTAAAGTGTCATTTGAAGAGCTGTGCGATGGGGACGTGAATGTTATCACAGCAGGACGGATGCTGTCGAAGAAACTGTGTGCCAGATATCCACCAAGGCCTGTTTACATAGCTACCGTGATAGCACAGGATAGCATTGTTCACTTAGTCGCTCGCACTTAGGTCACGTTCAGTTAACATTTAACAAGCCCAAGGACCGGTACCTACCTCTGCACGCGCTTCCTTCGAGCCCCGGTAAATGCCGACATCAGTTAATGCTAGTCTAGCATACCGGGGGCGGTTTCCCCACCTATTATCCATAACAGCATTTAGTCCCGTGGACTAATATTAGCATACAGCTGCTAGCTAAGGAACGCTAACTGTCAAGACCTGGCCAGCGAGCTAACGTCCCTCCTCCTGCTCTAGAAAACCACACTGACAAGACCACAGAGCTGGGAAAACATCGACGATACCCATCATGGATTAAAACCCAGCAACGCCAGCGACATGCAATATCGATAACCCGTAGGCTTGTTTTCATTGTATACTTACAGTAGGTCCAATGAGGTTGGTCTATCCATTGAGAGCCGCTCGTAATATGTAATAGCAACTCACAGAACTGTGACATAAACGATTTTCGATCGGTGACCCAGTTTCTCTTCACCGTCATGCCTGTCGGACCACTAACCTAGTTTTTCAGCCAATGGCGTTTGTGCTACTGCAGTAGGTGCCGCTCTAGCCAATCAGACGCGAGTTCAGGCTGGGAAACTATGATGGACGTAGTAATTGACCAATGAGAGCCAGTGTCGAACGGAATGCAGAGGCTACTTGTGTGTGAGAGTGTGTGTGAAGAACACTGCATTACGAGACATGTGGTAGGCGTAGGAGCAT
Organism: Epinephelus awoara; assembly: GCA_035609425.1. Classification (NCBI taxonomy): domain Eukaryota; kingdom Metazoa; phylum Chordata; class Actinopteri; order Perciformes; family Serranidae; genus Epinephelus; species Epinephelus awoara. The sequence continues at coordinate 38,061,046 of CM069298.1, read as the reverse complement.
ATTGGCCCTGTACCTATTGCCTCTCACTGTATTTTGATACTTTGAATTGATTTAATAACTTAAAATGACATGATAGCCAGGTCTCTTCACTTGTCGAATCCAGACTATATGAGATATATGATATGGGATATATATATATGTATATATGTATATATATATATATATATATATATATATATATATATATATATATATATATATATGTATGTATGTATATATACATTGTCCTAAACGTACTATTTGAGGTTTGAAAGTTTAAAAGTTGAAGATGAAAGTCTAGAGTTGTAAAAAGCCTCACCTTTTCAGGCTGCAAACAGTTTATTTTTGGTCAAATTTTAAGTGAGATGTAGCATAAAATAATTTTGATAAAATATCACTATTTTAAGCTTAGATTTTTTTTTTCTGACGGAAGCCTCTGTCGCTGATGATGTGTCCAAGGACTGTCATAAAAATAATAATCCACTTATCATTTCTGTTTTTACAGTTTTTGGCTATGATAATTACTGTAATTTTAGTGTCATTTTTAATGCCTTTCCTGACCTTCAAGCATGTTTTGTTTTGTTTTGTTTTAAATATGTAACGGACTGTCCCTAAGAACACAGTTAGTGTAATCTGTTGAGAAAAATGTGTTTATGGTATTTCTTCACTCCTTTAGTTGGGTTTTTCCTTTAATTTGGCACCTGTGTAAACACTCAGTGGAAAGCAGTATGATGAATTCCATTGATGAATGCATCAAAGAGCATAAGCATATTTTTGCAAACTCTACATAAACAATTCATCAAAATAAACTACCATAACCCTCCTCAAAACAAGAGAGTGAGTTACATTTCAGCGTTTCATTATTTCAACATTTAACATTTAGATTTAAATGCCCATTTTCAGTTTCCTGGTTTGTTCATCTGGGAGTGTTTACTCTTTCCTTGTTTATGGAGTCATAGAATAATATTGCATTCACTCTGTAAACGGAAGAAAAATGTGTGACTCACAAAGTGCACTGTTATAGTAGACTACACAGTGCCATAGCCTGACCTCTATTACCACTAACATTAATACATGAATCTAGGTTGATCTGTAGAGATAAAATGAAAATGATGATGACTGGTATTCATTTAAACAGCATATGAACATAAACACAATACCAAAAAGTGCTGTGGTGGGAAATTAATAAATGTACTATGGGCTTGCTTCAAGACAACATTTGCATTTTAACAATTTCCTATTACTAAATGTTCACATAAAGTACACCATTTGAAATTAAACTTTATTAATTGTTATTGTGAATCAATTTGTTTTCCAGATTGTAAAACAAAAATGACGTTTTCAGACCATTTTTGTTGTGAGAGTTGATGGCGCCAAACCATGTGAGGAAGGTCCCAAAAAGAGACTCAACATGACCTCCAGACAGTCATGTGACAATATAAACAGTGCCACTGGGTTCCGTAGGGCCCTGACTGTTTTTCAAAGTGCTGCAACATAACTGAAGATGTATTGTGTGAGCGTAAACAGCCAAACATGGGGATGTTACATAAAAGCAACACTGTATCATAGAAGGCAAGAGGAGCCATCATGTATTCGGTATCATTGAGGGGTTAATATGAAAGTGAGTGATGGTAAACTTATTCTAAAAGTGATTTAGAAAAAGTGATCTTGTGATTTTAGCTGTTTGTCTGTCTGTTTTGTTTTAGTATCAAGTTTACCTTTTTTTTTTTTTTTTTTTTTTTTTTTAATAGAGCATCCAGGAAAACAATTCACTTGTTCATTGTTTGCTCAAGATCCCTGGCTGCCTGCATTGTGCATATTCACGCCCCCTGCTGGTCATATTTTTGCCTCCTCTACACAATAGGCTTCTGTAATATGACAGTATAATGTTAAAGATAAAATGTGCATGTGTAATTGATGTGATGTCTTTTTCCAAATTAAGATTTTTTATTAGCAATGTTAAAACAAAGTAATGATATAGATGTGGAACACAGACAAACACTATGCAGACACTTATGGTCATATTCAAAGGGGCCCTGAGGCAAAACTCAGGTGTTCATGGTAATGTTTCTAAACACAGATTTGTACATGTTAAATTTTGACACACGGCTCCTCTCGCCCTCAGTGCTACTGTGCTGCCGCTAGGTAACATCTCCATTTTTGTCCGTTTATACTCACACAATACATCCTCAGTTATGTTGCAATATTTGAAGAAAAAAAAAACCCAACAGTTAGGGACTTAAGGAAACCAATGGTACTGTTTATATTGTCACATGACTGTTTGGAGGCCATGTTGAGTCCCTTTTTTGCGGTCCTCACCACATGGTTCAGCGCCATCATCTCTCTCCACAGAAATGGTCTGAAAATGAGTAAAGTTTAATTTTAAATTGTTTAAGTAATAGAAAATTGTTTGAATACAAATGTTGCCTTGAAGCAACATACACTTATTAATTTCCCACCATGACACTTTTTGGATAATAATACAGTAATTAATTCAAATGTCTTTAATTACGTTAATGTGGTCTATTTTATGAAAAAAAACAAAAAAAAACCAACTGACATCATAATGAGTACCATACAAGGCTAAAAGACTGGTAAGACTAATAATACAGGTCTCACATTAAAACCATTCATGTAAGTTGATATTGTGCTTTAGTGGTGTAGCCCAGTGTTTATCAACAAGGGGCCTTTGAGGAAGTTCTAGGGGTCCCCAGAAAAATGGAGAAGAGTTTGTTTTTTTTTACTACATTTGAGAGACCAGTGTGAGTAAGAGTCATAAGTGTGACAATTCTGACCCTAGGTTTCCCTTCCTCCATGATTATCTCCTCAGTTGTAGAGAATTCTATCATATCTAACAACCAAAATCTTTTCAGTTGGAGGTCCCTGAAGCGAAATCTTATCAAATGGGGGTCTGTAACATAATAAAGGTAGAGAATTACTGGTGTAGCCTGCAGCAGATTCATTAAGCTCATTTGCAATAAATCAAATTACCACAAACCAACCAGCATGTAATGACTTTGTCTAGTAAAGCATATACAAATGAAAGAAAAGACTTTAGGAAGGATGTAAGTAAATACTAAAGGTTGCTGAATGTATTTTCACCTGTATTTGTGGTAATTTCATGTGGGTCAGGAATTCACTTGGCTCATTAGCTGCATTAGACAGAAAAGAAAAAGTACTGTGATGAAGGTCAAAATAAATGACCTCTTCCATACCCATCTTTTCATTTTGAAAAAGTATTAAGTCCTATTAGTTTATCGCCAATTTGTTGAGTGATTTAATATTTTCCACATCAAATACCTTTGTATTAGTGGTATCAAACTGCTTTTGGGTAAATAAAACAATCAGCAGCACCAGCTACAAGTTACACTTATTATATTATATACTTATGACACAGGGGTTGTTTTGACTAGCTGTCCTTTGGAGTGTGAGGATTTTGTTTTAAATATTTATAAAGAGAAATAAGCAAGACTGTATGCCCGATTAATATATTTACAGTAATTCAGTACTTTCCCAGCAATAGCTGAGTTGATCTCAGGTCTCAGTGAACTGGATGAACCCTCTGTCATTAAACAAGCCAAGGGTGCAGTGATTTCAAACACTGGACAACAGGTGTTGCTGTCTATTTACTTTCATTTTATCTTTTGCTATTTTGGAATGAAGTCAGAGTGGTCTGATGAAGCTGCCCTACTTCCTACTTTCATCTCCATATGACACCACATGACTATTACTATGTGTCACTGGCAACATTAAACCAAAGCCTCTGTAATTAGTCAGGCTTGTTATGAGCTTAACAGCCTATTTGTAATGTACTTGTTAAACCAAAGTAAAATGGGTAAATATGTAAACATATGCATGCAAAATGCAGCTAGTGAATGTGTATCACATGTTGTCATGCACATTCGCTAGCTGCATTTTCTTGGCATTGATCACCTGTATAATTTGCCAACCTTATGTGTAGCTGTAAGTGTATTCTCCACACAATTTATTGATGGTAATTAACATGGAAGTGGAATAATGTGTAGTTGGTGGGTTGCTAAAACCTAAATATTTAGCTTTTGTTAATATAATTTCTTTTGTTTGGAATGCATTTTAATTTCTCCTACCTATCTGTGATTAGTTGGACCTGATAAGTACAAAAACTAAACATTGTCTTTGAACAGTAAATAGTTTAGAAAAAAAAGGATGTCCTAAAAAGAGGACGATGGATTTATTTTTGATAGTCAAAAGGACGTAACAAAATATAAAACAGTTTATTTCAAAGCCTGAACATTGTTGTGCAAAAACTAAATTACAAACAATGCAACATTTCGTCAATGTTGTGTTACTCTGTGGGTTGGGGGGGGGGGGGGGGGGTCACTGTTCAAGTCCAAAACTGTGCAAAACTGGTAATTTCAGTGCCTGAACATGGCTGAGAGTCATACCGGCCAAATGTTGACCTGTTGTTTCCTTAGATACCAGGCACAACATCTTTTGTATAGCTTTTTTTTTTTTAAATAGAAGCAGAAAAACCTGACCCAGCTTTTCTCTGTGGTCAATTCATTAAACACAAATTAATTTAGGAATATGCATCATGTGAGCACTGAAAACAGGGCTGTTTTTCTGACACCATGACAGGTTGCCTATTTAGAAATGTGTGGTTCTTCTAATGCCCTGGAGCACGGGTTATGTCACACTTGTTTTGCAACAGCAGCTTAACCTGATTTGGCTAATAACACATTTCCTTGGATCTCCCGATCCAAATGATTGAATAAATCAATGAATTAACAAGGTCAGCTGGGTCTGGGTCCTCAGCCGTAAATAAAGCCCTCCTGTTTTCACTTTAAAACAATCTGTTCAGTGTATGACAGGTAAAAATAAGATCACTTACAACACAGCGGATGCAAAAATGTCACTGCTCACCTTACAAACAATTATATATGTAAACGTTTTACATGAAACTTTTAGCCTGGCATACAAATCAGTTACATCAGAAACAAATACTGCCTATATACAAAAAAGATGGGAATAGTTTGAGTGCTATTACAAACATACATTGCACCACTAGATGACAGTGTTGAGTCATACTGAAACAATATATGAACGTAAAATTCACACAGGTTTGATTCATGTTGAGTGGCTGTTGTGGGCTGTATATTGCTGTATTGTTGTTTGTGTTGTTTGTTTTCAAGTGCATAATTTTTAATCAAAAAGTTAACAATTGTTTGACTAATTGTTGACTAAACCTCTTCAAGATACTGGAAAAATTATTCAATATTCTTATCATTTCCGAGTAGTATCTGTGGCATTCATTAGAGTTTATAACAATCACAAATCAATTTTTGATTTTACAATACTCTTGAGGGGAAAAGGCTTATATTTGTTTTACGTTGGTGTGGTTGGCCTGTTCTTAAAGAATAACTTCCCTCTTTTTCCTGAAATTATGGGAGACTGATATGCAACCTGAAGAACTCTTTGGAGGAGTCTTGAGTTTAATGTCTAAATTCAAATTATCCCGCAAATCATTTAATTTACGGTTGTGCTGCCTTCCCTTACGGTCGGATATTTGATTTTTCTGTGTTTCGGCACAGGTAATGTTGAGTCAGAACTGTAAATGAAGGCGGGTAAGAGCCTGTCTGTGAGGTTTGTATTGCCAACGTGCTATGTGGTTAAATCAGTGGCATATTACATGATACAACAATAGACATGATGAACTGACATTTATCGCAAGTAATATGAAAACAAATTGAGTTTGTATTAAAGTAACAGTTAAGGAGTTAACCTACTTGCATGGCACCTGTTGTTATTCACCGATATAGATGACTTATTTTGCACCATATCTCGAATCATTAGTAAAACAAACATGTCCAATATGAATTTAACGTCAGGCAGTGGAGGACGCGAGATATTCCGAGCGGCTCCTGAAGGCATCGTGCCTATCACATGGCAGGTGATAGTCGAGGAAGCTCGCGCTTCACTTAGGCGCTCAGTACAGACGAGGGGCAACTGTACAGTTCAGAGGTCCCTGCATGTGTGAGTGTGTTTTATGTGTGTGTGAGGGGCATGTGTGAGTGTGTGTATGACTGCGGGCTCACTTTATCTTCAAGTGTCTCTCGCGAACGATATTAAAGGATTTTTTCTGGATAAAGCCTCAGAGGAGTCGCGTTTGGTAAGTAATTGAACTGCAATTACCAACTGCAGTAACCTGCTCTGCTCGTGTCATACACAAGTGTCATTTAGCATAGAGGCTAGTTCATTACTCGGGATTTCACATGATTATTATTGTCATACTGGAGGAGGCAAGTTTACTAAAACTTTGCCCGCATTTAAGTGTAACAAACAATATACAAGTCCATAAGGCTGGATTTAGAGGACTGTCAGCAGTGTTGTGTGGCTGGATATATTGATATTGTGAGCTTTAAACACTCGGTTTTCTTTTTTTTTTAACGCAGTAAGTTAATAGTGATTCCATGGTTTGTGGACTGTTGTCCCTGAGGAAAAACCATGATAATATAGCAGGGCCGTAGCCATAGAGTCAATATTTGGGGGGGACCAAATCTGCCACCTGATAAATTATTAAAATTGTTTAATTAATAATTTCTCATTTTCTTGGGTATTTTTTGTGACATACAGCCATACAATGATGATTGTGGGGTAATATGTATGTTAATGTTATCCAGTGTCACATCTCTGATCATGTTATGAGACGATATGTGCAGGATGGCATACACTGTAGGGACTGTCATAATAGTGTGCACTGGGGCCTGTTGTAACTCCCTTATGCCACTGGCTGTGCAGAATCCTGCACCGGGGTGAATACCAGTAGTTACTCGAAAGGCAACCCGCAAAAAGCTGTGTAACGGGTAAAAATATGTATATAAATTCATGGAAAGGGGTGCAGGTCAGGTCGTTGGACTTTTATTGATGGGTGCCAACTTGAATGGGGATAAGATTATTTAATCTCGTGGCTCTTTTATACTTTTTAATGGTGGACAACTTTATAGCTCTATGCATTTTGTCTGTCCTGGCTTCCTCTTCTGTTGCCCATTTAATGCTATTCGACTTCTGGGTCAAAGCCTAGGTTGGAAACTGTGGACTCGGAGCATGCGCAAAGTGCCTCGGCCAGTTCATCACTTTGATAAACCACTCGTAGAACTGCAGTACACTGTAATACTACAACCGGTAGTAATAATAACAGCAGTTTGTTTAGTGTATTTATGATTATATTTGCTATTGATTATTTTACATGATGGTGTGTGATTGCCTGTTGTTGCATAGTAATTTATTTTGATCTATATATTTTTAACAATATATTTGTGGGGTTGTATCCCCCAATATATATAATAAAAAAATCTATTTATAATTACGGCCTTGGTATTATTATCATAAGCAAGTACAGTTAAGCATGAAACCAACCAGTGTGCAATTAGTGAAAGCTACTGTTATCTACATAAACTACATATGCAGCACCACTTCAATGATTGGCACTTAAACACTTTCACATTCTAGTTTTCCACTTTGCAGTACATTTGTAGGTGTTGAATTAGAGACACAGGACAGTGTTTGACATTGATTGTACCTACACCAGTCATGTAACGGCTTCTGTTGGGGTTTCCTGGGGTATGGCAACACCATTTGGAGCCTATCCCAGTTGGGTACACCCTGGACAGGTTGCCAGAATAGCACAGTAACAGATCATGCTCACTTTCACACCTCTGAGGAAGCCGGAGCACCCGGAGAAAACAGGGAGAACATGCAAACTCTGCACAGAGGGGCTCCCCCACCCTGGGTTCCAACTAGGAACCTCCTTGCTGTGAGGCAACAATGCTAACCACTGTGCCAATGTACCACTGTGTATATATAGGATAGGTGTAGAATATTTAATATGCACATTTATTATGTAGGCTTGACTTTTCACACATGACAGCAAGTTTGGTTTGCGTACCAGAGACATGCTAAAAAACATGGTAGGCCTACTTTGAATGTGACACTGGTGCTGCTCCGCTTGCTCAGTCATGTACTGTCAGCTTGGAGCTATTAAATGATGTTTAGTTGCACTGACACATGCTGTGTAATTGCACATCATCAATTTCTGACAGCGTGAGGGAGGGAGGGAGGGAGGGACGTAGAAAAAGGGGGATGCTGATATGCTAATGGATGGATATCAAGGCTGATGTGTGGCTCCCCTCTGCTGAAGCATCTGCTGCATCTAACACTGGAGATAGTATACATAAACACACACATGGGCATGCACGCGCACATGCACAGACATCACAGACAGGCGACTTGAGAGAGCTGAAGGAGCCTCCTGCCACTGAATACAGCAGGCTGGTGCCTCTTTTCTATTGCAAATCTCATTTAAAAGGGAGAGAGTTGAAAGGCGCCATTGCCACTGACGACAGTGAATTGATTAAGGCTGCTTTGGTTGGCACTTGGGTGGCATTAGCACTCAGAAACAACAGAGGAAATCAAAACAGGAGCTGAAATGAAGCAGTGATGGATAAATGCCCTAAATTTATAACAATTGTAACTGTTATAAAACAGCTTGTTTGACAGCAAACTTTGGAGTGAATTTAAGAGTTGTGTCTGTATGCATGCATGCACAGCGCACACACACACTGGATCAGCAGATGATGGCATTCATCCCTGTGATCAAAGCTGCTTGTGTAATACCAAGAGTGGCGTTTTTCTCTGCAGCCATAGGTTCAGATGATTGCTCTGTCATCTTAACTACTGCTGCTAATCACACCACTACTGTGGTTCATTGGAGGTAATCTACTATTCCCTGATGGCAAGAAGAGCCGTAGAAAAGAGAGAGAAAGAGGAAGGGAAGATGAAGAGATAAAGGTGAGATTAAGGCAAAGAAATGGCTATGAAAGAAAGATGAGAGGAGCAAGAGGAGGAAGAAAATGGTCGAGACCAAGAAGACAAAGTCAGGCTGTTAATCTACAAGGAATAATCCTCAGCTTGCCGAGGGAGTGGAAGAAAAGATAGTGGCAGAGAGAGAGAGAAAAAAAGAAAAAGGAAAAATGAAACGACTGTTTTATTAGAGGTTATCTTTGGTTTACTGTCAAGGAAGAGTGGGTGGGGAAGAGCATTATTTTAGTTTTTCAGGCATTTCTGTGCTTATTTGACAGTCCACATTACAGCAACCCCAAAATAAGTGGGTGAGGTGAGTTACAAGTTTAATGTGATAAAAGAAAAGAAAAGTACTTTGTTGGTGGAAATACTCAAGAATGTATAAAAACATGTCATGGAACTTCACAACAACTTTAATCCTCTTTTTGAGTGCAGTTCTATGCAGCCTGCGCTGTCTGTATGTGGGTTTTGGTATAAAAGATACAAGCCTCTTGTTGAAGAAGAAGAAAGTATAACGATAAAGGTTTGAGATGACTCACTGGAAGATGTTTGACTTTGTTCTTGCGTTCAGAAAATCAAACCTGAAATTGTTTTTGGGGAATTATCATCTTTGTTGGGAGGACACATGAAGTCAGTCATTTTATATTATTGGGGGCTAAAAAGCCACAGGAAAAAAAAGCGACAGGTTCCTGAAAAACACCAATGTTCAGGGATAAAAACCGTAACAGGTTGCTGAAAAACACCCATGTCTGGGGCCTAAAAAACTGCTGGATACACATCAATGGGTTCCTGAAAAACACCCGTTTGAGGCTGAAAAAACAAAGGAAAAAAGTGATGGGTTGCTAAAAACATCCACAGCTAGAAGCTAGAGGACACACCGACGTTTGAGGGCTAAAAAGTCGCTGGAAACACAGTGACAGCTCTCTGAAAAACACCAATGTTTGGAGGCTAAACAGCTGCTGGAAAAACCGCGATGGGTTGGTGAAAAATAGAAACATCTGGGGGCTAAAAAGCAGCTAGAAGCTCAGCATTTAATCCCTGACAAAAATACCTTTTTGTGTTGTTTTTTTTGGTCTCAAACAGTGGTCTGCAGCTTGGCAGACGTCTCACCTAGGTGACACGCCATCCACCATCTCCTCTTCCTCCCAATTACAAAGTCAGCTTATATATTACATCACTTTAGAAAAGCTGACATGATATGTATGAAAACATGCAAATGTAAGAAGGCAGCTAGGCTGAGTAAACATAAAATGTGCTTTTTTGAAAGTTATTTTGTTATTGACGGTAGATATGATATCTGTAGGCACAGAATTACCGAAAAATTTTTGACCTGTATAAGACGATGAGTTTTCAGAGATTCTTATAGAATTAGTTATCTTTACTGCCTTATCTTTGATTGGTGTTCAGTAAAGTTTTTTGTGGAAAATACTGGCTCCAATTGATAACACATGTTGTTTTTTTGTTTTGTTTTTTTAAGCTAGAAAAAAGTGCAGAGGAGTCAGCTGTTTTTGTACTGCCTAAAGCAGTAGTGCCTTCAGGTGTTGCTTTTAGCAAAACAACCTCCATCATTCAGAGTGTAAAGCAGTAACCTCTATCTAGCCTGAGAGATGAAACCAAACACAAAGTACAGCAGTAATGCACTGCTGCTTGTATAGCCTAATTACTGTAAATGCATGGTAATAGTTGAAAGCGACTTATAAATTTCACATTTTCATCAACTCCCCTCTCCTCTCCTCTGGATTTAAGGTGCCCTACAGTCGAAAGATTCTCTGTAAAGAGATTATTTGGTAAATAATTACCCTTACCGGTGAAGGGGACAAAAATAAGATTTTGAAAAGTTAGGAGGAGCGTGTCACCCCCATCCCCAATGAAGGTTATACTACCTAAGACCAATCTTTAGACCCAGAGATTCCCATGAGGTCAATTTGAATGTGTAACATGGGCTCTTGGTCACAAACTGGCGGCTTGACCACAAGCTAACAAGCTTTGTGAAACTGAGCAATTTTTGTTGAGACTGTGATGCAGTTACAGAAATAATGTGGCAGTTTTTGATGCTGTAGCTTTTGCACCTGTTAATGCTAAGTGTATGTTCATGTCATTGCGCTGTAACTTGCGACACTGTTGTTTAGTGATGTAGTTGATTTAAATTTGACACAGGCTGCCACTAATTGAAGTCTTTGTCTCTTGTCATTTCAGATAGGCTGCGTTTAATGAATGCCTTTCAGACACCAGGCATTTTGTCCTTTTGAGCTTGTTTTGCTGATTTAAAATCTTATAAACAAAACTGACAGACCATAAGAATTTGTTAGTTTAACAAATTTTAAATCTGTTTACTGCTCAGTATGATTTGATGGCATTTATTATTTATAGTCCTGATGCAGACACTTAAATGTAGTCGAACATTACTGTTATTTCATAAACCCCTGTGCTTGTAGTGTTTGTTTCATGCCTGTTAATCCAGTATCAGGCCCAAAATGTGTGAAATGCAAACACAGTTATTCCTTCTGTTCAGACTCAGAGGGGCCATCAGCAACATGAATTAAGGTTGTGCTGTGTATTCAAACTGTGCAGCCTTCAGTGCAGGTTGGGTGAAGGCAGAGGACAGAAGGATGAATGAGACAAGGATGGAAATGTCCAGCTGTTTTTGTATGTCAAACATAAATCACTTTTTGCTCATATTTGCAGTAGGCCTTATTGGTTTTCACTTTCTTTTTTTTTCTCTTTTTTTATTATAGCTTTTATTACAAGGACAACAAACAAACAAGAAGAAAAACACATTACATACATTTAGCACATGCAGATGTAGTAATGTAATACCTATACCATTAAAGAAGATAACATCTTTGCTATGTGCAGTTGGGAAAAGCAAAACAGAACTAACAATAAAAACAATATAATGCGATAAGAATAAAGCTAAAAATAATAACAAATAGCACACAACACCTGCACATTTCAACCCTTAACCCACCCCTACCCTACCCCCTCCCACAGATCTTTCTCCAATCTTCGAGGTTCCAGAAAGTATATACTAATGTTAAATAATATTAAAGGGTTAAATTAGATTTCGTACAACCTCAAGTGCCTCCTTTCTAGCTTCAAGGACCCGCTGGCCTGCTCCATTGATCCTGGCAACGGAGAGCTCTATGGACAAAATCTCCACCAAAGAGCAGGTCCATTGTTTTATGGAGAGTGAGTGTGGTGGTTGCCACCTGACAGCCAACATCTTATTGGTTTTCACTTTTATGTACTTTATGTACTTATGTACTATCTTGCCTGGTAGCCATAAACATATTTTCAGAATGGACTCCAGTGGACCTCTATTAAGTCATAGTTTAATCAGATATCGATACCTTAGCCTACCTAGATATTCTAACTTCAACTACTTATTAGATTTATACCTAAACCTAATCATAGTAATACATTTTTAAATTAGATAGTTTCTTGTTACTTTTTCATGCCATAACCTCTCCCTTTCTTTTTTCTAACCCTAACCTTTATCATAATCTTAAACCTAATCCTAACCATAACAAATCAATAATTAACTTACATAGTAGCAACTCATTTTCAATGCCTATGCCTAAGCCTAACCATCATTATGTTCTCTCCTACTGAAATAATTTGTCTTGAGTCTCTCTGCCTGTTTTAACCTTTTGACCTCTCCCTGGGGCCTACTCACATATTTAAAATTTAATTTTGCCTTATAACCATTCCTTTATAATCATTTGAGTGTCATTTAATGGACTTGTGTTTATCATTTTTTTCTTCATCTTGCCATATACTATTTTTATAATCTAAACATACATGAAACATCAAGCACTAGGCTCATTCCGTTCTGTATTCCGGATATGAATCTGATACAAGTGAAAGCCTGTGCCCATGCATGTTGTGTACTGTACAACTTTATAGTTCCTGAACCTAACCTTAAAAAATAAAAAGTTACACTCATCTTGGTCCAGGAATAAATACAGAAGAAAAAAGGGTTAGTGGGGATGAGGACAGGAAGAGCAAATAAGGATGGAAAGAAGGGAAATTAGCTGCACTGTTAACAATCGAGTGAACGTTAAAAGCTTGCATTATTTAATTTTGGTTCCATCAGCTCTTACTCTGCTATCTGAGAGAAACGGGGAGTGATTGTGAGACTGTTAGATGATGAAGCGCTTCAGGAGCGGAGCCCCTATATTAATACATTGTTAAATAATGTCCACTTTTCAGCTTTAACAAAAAAATCAAGTATGGGCTTTTAAAAGCAGACACCCCAGGTGAAAACAGTTTTTTCATGTATTGGTCAAATCTGACATTTTGGGTATTTTTGCTTCCGTAGCATGTCTTCAAAAAAAAAGGTCATGTCCGCATGTAGGCTAAATGGTTATTTTGTTCAGTTTTTTGTTCTGAAAAAATATGCAAATGCCTGCACCAATGATAGCCATGGACGGGGTCATTATGTTTTCGGGTTGTCCATTCGTCTGTCCGTCCCATCCGTGTGAACACAATATCTCAAGAACGCCTCACGGGAGTTTATATAAATTTGGCACAAATGTTAACTTGGGCTCAACAATGAACCGATTTTGGTGGTCAAGGTCGAGGTCAGTGTGACCTTGCATCTGTCTCATTCTCGTGAAGGCGATATGTCAAGAACACCTTGAGGAAATTTCTATAAATTTGACACACACATTCACTCGGACTGAAGAACAAACTGATTAGAATTTTGTGGTCGGGGGTCAAAGGTCAATGTCACTGTGACCTCACAATATTGTTTTATTATATTTTTTTAAGATTATTTTTGGGGCTTTTTGCCTTTAATGGACAGGACAGATTGAGAGAGAGAGAGAGAGAGAGAGAGAGAGAGAGAGAGAGAGAGTTGACATGCAACAAAGGTGTTGCAAGCCAGAGTCGAACCCGTGACCACTATTCAAAAGGTCAAAGGTTACTGTCACAGTGACATCATAATGTTCTACAAAAACACTTTTCTGGCCACTACTCAACATCATAACTCAGGGACACAAGGGGAGACATTTAATGAATTGGTTACACTGATCTTGGGTGTCCACCTTGAAACTGTGCTGATTGTATAGATCTTCTGTGCTGTTGGGGGGACAATAGGTGTAAAGCATAGATGTTGGGAGGAGTTCGGTGAGGCCATGGAGGAAGACTATCGATCGGCTCCAAAAAGGTTCTGGCAAACCGTCCGGTGCCTCAGGGGGGGAAGGCGGCAACTAGCTCACACTGTTTACAGTGGGGGCGGGGAGCTGCTGACGTCAACTGAGGACATTGTCGGGCGGTGGAAGGAATACTTTGAGGAGCTCCTCAATCCCACCAGCACGTATTCCAGTGAGGAAACAGAGACGGGGGTATCTGAGGCGGGTCGTCCAATTTCTGGGGCAGAAGTTGCCGAGGTAGTGAAACAACTCCAAGGCAGCGGAGCCCCGGGGGTGGATGAGATTCGTCCTGGATATCTCAAGGCTCTGGATGTTGTAGGGCTGTCTTGGTTGACACGCCTCTGCAACATTGCGTGGACATCGGGGGCAGTGCCTCTGGAGTGGTAGACCGGGGTGGTGGTCCCCATTTTCAAGAAGGGGGACCAGAGGGTGTGTTCCAACTACAGGGGGATCACACTCCTCAGCCTACCTGGTAAGGTCTACTCCAGGGTGCTGGAGAAGAGGGTCCGGTCGATAGTTGAACCTCAGATTGAGGAGGAGCAATGTGTTTTTCGTCCCGGACGCGGAACCGTGGACCAGCTCTTTACCCTCGCCAGGGTGCTGGAGGGGGCATGGGAGTTTGCCCAACCGGTCCACATGTGTTTTGTGGATTTGGAGAAGGCTTACGACCGTGTCCCCAGGGGCATCCTGTGGGGGGTGCTCCGGGAGTATGGGGTTGGTGGCCCTCTGCTAAGGGCCATCCAGTCCCTGTACCGAAGGAGCACGAGTCTGGTTCGCGTGGCCGGCAATAAGTCGGACCTGTTCCAGGTGAGGGTTGGACTCCGCCAGGGCTGCCCTTTGTCACCGGTTCTGTTCATAACTTTTATGGACAGAATTTCTAGGCGCAGCCGAGTGGTGGAGGGGGTCAGGTTCGGTAGCGGGAGGATCTCGTCCCTGCTTTTTGCAGATGATGTGGTCCTCCTAGCTCCATCGAACAGTGACCTCCAGCTCTTGCTGGGACGGTTCGCAGCCGAGTGTGAAGCGGCTGGGATGAGAATCAGCACCTCCAAGTCTGAGGCCATGGTCCTCAGCCGGAAAAGGGTGGATTGCCCTCTCCAGGTCGGGGGGGAGGTCCTTCCTCAGGTGGAGGAGTTTAAATATCTCGGGGTCTTGTTCACGAGTGAGGGTAGAATGGAGCGAGAGATGGACAGGCGGATTGGGGCGGCGTCAGCAGTGATGTGGGCGCTGAACCGGTCCGTTGTGGTGAAGAGGGAGCTTAGCCAAAAAGCGAAGCTCTCGATTTACCGGTCTATCTTCGTTCCAATCCTCACCTATGGTCACGAGCTCTGGGTAGTGACCGAAAGAATGAGATCGCGAGTGCAAGCGGCCGAAATGAGTTTCCTCCGCAGGGTGGCTGGGCTCAGCCTTAGAGATAGGGTGAGGATCTCGGACATCCGGGAGGGACTCGGAGTAGAGCCGCTGCTCCTCCACATCGAGAGGAGCCAGTTGAGGTGGTTCGGGCATCTAGTAAGGATGCCACCCGGACGCCTCCCTTGGGAGGTGTTTCGGGCGTGTCCAACCGGGAGGAGACCTCGGGGCCGCCCCAGGACACGCTGGAGGGACTACATCGCCCGGCTGGCCTGGGAACGCCTTGGGGTTCCCGCGGAAGAGCTGATGGAAGTGGCTGGGGAGAGGTCTGTCTGGGCTTCTTTGCTGAGGCTGCTGCCCCCGCGACCCGGACCCGGATAAGCGGAGGACGACGACGACGACGACGAAAACTTGTTATGCCAAAAAATAGCTGTCTTAATATAATAATCAACTGTGGAAATGTCATTATCATATCTATTAGTTAAAAGTTGTACCCTGCACACCTCCGGTGTCCCCACCTATAAGTTAAAACGAATGCTGGAATGCCAATATTTAGGTATGTATATATTTTTTTCATTTTGTACCAGTGTTCAAGATGCAGCATATTCAGTAAGTTTTTCCATGGTGTGTTATAATTTAGTAAGTTAATTCTTCAGTATTCCCTGCTTTGGGTATACACATGACACACAGCCCTTTCCTAAAAAGAGGGGCATGTGAGCATCACGTTGCATAGCTGTGGTCAAATCTATCTCTCTTTGACTTGTCAGAAACAATATCAAACAGACCAGCTGACAAGCAGAGGAGAGAGAAGGGAGAGTGGAAGAAAAAGAATTAGGGCAGTCAGGGAGAGTAACAGCAAAGAAAAGCATGGAGAGACTGTAAAGAAGGGAGAGGATGGTAACTGGGAGGAAGAAGTCAGTTCGGGATGATATCTGGGGTTGGGAGGAGCTTTCCATGTAACTTACTTACAATTAGTATGTATTGAATGGGAACACCAAAATCTTGACCAAAAGAGAATTTTTTTATTTTTTTGACCCAAGAAGACTATTAGAAATGGCAATGTAAATTTGCTTAAATGGCCGTCCTCACCAAGAACAATCACTGTAATGATAACGATGTTAGCATTCACACTGATGAACAGTAACACCCTTTTAATAGTAGCGGCATGCATACACAGTGCACTCTAGCTGGATTTTGATTGGCTGTCAGTGTTTCTATCGGTCAAATTGCTCTGTAGGTGATCCTAACATTTCAACAACAAGTAAAAAAAATCTGTTTGCTTATAATTTGGTCAGCTGGTGTAAAACAAATGTGGCTACTTTGCTTTGAAAGATGCGAAATTTGAATATATCAGCAACTGTCCATAAATATAGGTCCTGTACTTATCTGCTTCTGTGCTACAAGGAGATTCTTAAAATACCTGGTTTTGGTGGCACAGTCGCAGCAGGAGACACAATGATGTCTCAGTAAGAAAACATTGTTAATTTCATAAGATAAAAAAACAATGACGAAAAATTTACGTCAATGACCTTATTTCCATGAGAAAAACAAGACAATGACCAGCTGAAAACAGATATTGATAATAAAAACTAACAAAATCCAGGTTTTGATGTTGTTGATGATACGTGGCGAAAATGTTTTGGTGGACATTGAAAGGCGAGAATGGCTGTACTTGCAATTATCTGCAAATGCCACATAGGCAACAGGCTGGCAAACTCACACTGGAGCAGCATCATCTGTTGGTGCAAGTTGTGAGCTGTAATTCAGCAGTAAATAATCAGCTGTGTGTGTCTGACAGTGGATGGTGGAGCTGTTGAATGGATTTGTTGAGTTTGTTAGATGCAGGAGTGGCTGTGAGCAGCTAGCTCTGCCTGTTAGCCTCTGTTTTGATGCTGTTTACAGGCAGGAAGGAGGCTCAGTTATCTGTGAGTGTAGATGTGCTGTAAGTAAACAGTCTGAACTCAGATCAGTTTTTTCTGACAGACGAAAGTGTCATTTTAATCACCCACCGACTCTTAGTGGACAGTTTAAACCTCTCTACTAACATGTTGCAGAAGTTATTTCTCTGCTTCTTAACAGCAAGATGGATAAGGCAGAGTTTACAATGAACCTGGGTACAAATCCTAGTTGTCTCACATTAGTTTTTTGTGGTATCAAAGTTTTTGAAACCATAAATAGAGAGATGGGGAGCTTTTCAAATGATGATCAGTAAGTGTGTGCTCATAAATAACCCCTTAAACCTGTCAAACACTGCAAGGAAACCCACCCCCCACCCCCCTATTTGTCTCAAGACTAAGACTAAATCTAAAATAGCTGTAGAAATTAACACTGGTATTAAAACCAACCCCTTTCCGTAGCACTATTACTGGTGGATACAGCAATGGATTTCTAAAAACCACTCACAAAACCAAATCGTTTTTGTTGTTTGTTGATCTCGAACAGTGGTCTGCAGCTCGGCAGGTGTCTCGCCTATGTGATATGCCATCCACCATCCCCCCGACCTTCTGGTGACAATGTTAGCTCATATACTATGTTACATTAGAAACATTGATATGACACTTAAGACACATGCAGATATAACATATTCATGGTTTACGGAAATGTACAATGCCAACATTTTCATCCTGTGACTGGGCTGTGTTAGACCAGTAACAGTAATCACTCCAGGAGACGTGGCTGATGTCAATATTTGATCTGGATTTGATTTCAGTGTATTATTTATCTTAACTCTACCCTCTGTATCAAGAATGTTAAATACACACACTCGCTGACTGGTGTCTGCTTTAGGATTCAGTATTCCAGAAATGTACTGATCCATATCCTTATTGTGGTGAAGCAGGATGGATAGTTTGGAGAGTTTAGCAGCGCTAAACCTAAGCACACCGACACACCATCACATCGACACCGACACACACCGACACACACACACACACGCACACTCACACATATGAATACAGCGAGAGAGCAGAAAGTCGGAGAGCCCAAATGAGAATATTACCAATCTTTTTATTAAAGGAGATATCTCATTTTGAAAATGAATTGTTCAATTTCCTTAAGCAAGAAGATTGCCATTTTCAGTGTGCAGATAAAATATGTGAATTAAGAGGAAAGAATGAGATGTAGGATGTATCAAAGCTTTTAATATTTATCCTGGTCCCTCGCTTTTCTGGTTTAACTGAAGCCTGTGGATCTGAGGAGGCGTTAATTCATATTCTCCTCCTTCAAATTGGAATGGAAATTGAACTTTAATTTGTTTGAGTATTAGTCTTCCAAAAACAAATAGAGCAATAGCCTCAATATTAGTCCTGATAAAGACTATTGTGTCTGTATCCTGCGTGAGCACAGCAACAGTTCCTTCTCACTGTGAGCAGCATGACAACACTGATGAAGTACTTTCTTCAAAACATGAAACACTGGATATATTTTGATGAAAAAAGTTTGTGTGTGTGGTGCTCCTGTGTGTGATTATCTTTGCACCTGCTTCCTGATGCCATTTACCTGAGACACACAGCCTGTGTGTATGTGACTGTAACATAATCCTGTAATGTGAACTGTGAACTGCAGGTTGTGACTCTGTAACTCTAGTCTCATGTAGCCAGGGTGCCGGCCTCTGAAGTGTAGCACTTCACTGTTTTGTCATGCTCTATGTGCTTGGCTGCCATTATAGAGCTACAGTCGACATCTTTACTACCCTGCAAGCTTGTGTTCAGTATATTCTCAGTTGGTGGAAGAATGTACTTTTAAGACTGAATTTGGATGGAAGTTAATGAGGAAGCCAGTAGACTGTGCTCACAAGGCTCGTGGCCAGAATCTTTGAGCTGAGTCTGAATCAGCTGGCAGAGCACAAACAGTTCATGGTCTCAATTGGTTTACTCCACCGGGGCTCCAGCAGGAGGTGGCACTGGCATTTAGCATTATTGTTACCTTTGCATGCAGTTCATGGTCGGATCTCTTTTCTTGCATGGCATATAGCCGACTGTATTTCAACATAAAGTAGATTTCTACCAATTTTACACATAAGGGTAAGTTTATTTGTCATAAAGAATACCTGTCTGTATAATGTCTTCTGTGGTTTTGGAGGAGCTTTGTCAAGTCGGCCTGTCATGATGATTATTATGTTATCGACTTATTGTTCAGCCACTTTCTGGTGTGGCTGGGACATAATTGATGAAACTGAGCAATCGATTGGCACACTTGGTATTTATTAAACTCTATAAACAGAGGTTTACATATGTTTGCAGAATATGTAGGCAACAGGATAAGATTTTGGTGTTTTGATTACCATTTTTAGTCCAAAAAATACTGACCAGTCACAACTGAGTGGCAAATAAACAGTCCCTGTGGGGAGGTGGAACATATTGGCAGAAACCCAAATGCATCGATTTATGGGCTGAACATCGGTATTGGCCGATATTCACTTTATTGACTGCCATCAGTCTATCAATTTTGATTTAATTAATGTGTTTGATTGAATTTGTGCTTATTCAAAGGTAGTATAAAAAGAACTTAATGACTTTAAAATAGGGATGTCTGTATCGGCCGCCGATATTAGCAAAAAACGTGCATCAGCATGGGATTGGACTACATGGAAAAATGCCGATCCAAGAACTCCAATCCAGTTTTTCAGGGAGTCCGATCCAGCCCAGTGCTCCGCAATTCAAGCAGTCGAGCGGATCACTGGAAGGATCACAGCGGAGCGGATCACTATTTTCTATTTATTAAGGAGCCAAAGCAGCCAAAGCAAACCAGCTAGATTTTTTATTTAATGTTAATGTTCAAGTTTAAAGTTTGTTTATTTAACCCTGTTAACAATAAACGGGTCAGTTTCTCATATCAACTGTTGTGGATCATTCCAACTAACCTGATTAAGTAGTTGTTCTTGTTAGAGTATCGCTTGATCAAACCTTTTCTAACATGACTGACAACAAAATAAGTGAATACTGTATGTATAATACGCGCTTGGATCAGATTGGTATCGGTATCGACCAAAAATCAAGACTGTAATATTGGTATTGGATCGGAAGTGAAAAAGCTGGATCGGGACGTCCTTACTTTTAAACAATTAAGGTATTTTTTTTTAGATTTCTTTGTTTCCCCGTCAC
Source organism: Epinephelus awoara (assembly GCA_035609425.1). NCBI lineage: Eukaryota > Metazoa > Chordata > Actinopteri > Perciformes > Serranidae > Epinephelus > Epinephelus awoara. The sequence continues at coordinate 38,040,624 of CM069298.1, read as the reverse complement.
AAAAGGGGAATAACAATATAAAAACATTGGTATCTGCCATCACAAAAAAATTATTAATTTAATCATCGGTATTATCTTTATTTACTTATTTATTTTAGGGATGCATGATAAACTCCGCACATCGTCGGTATTGGCTGATATCGGCGTTAAGAATCGGCCAACATTCTTTTTCTTATTTTGCACAATGATTGAATATTACATACATTGAAAAGAATTATATTTCATGTCTCCATCTGCTGGTGGGCCATCACAATAAGAGTATGCATGCATAATATGATGTTAATTCCACTACAGAAGAGACTTGGTGACCAGTAAAATTACGTGGGGAAAAAAAGTGGATATATCGATATCAGTATGGGTTATCGGCCAAATAAGTTGTTATATTTTCAGATCAGATATCGGCAAAAAATCCAATATTGTGCATCCCAAATTTATTTATCTGCAGTCATATGCAGATATCTGCTTATAGAGATAAGCTGAAGTGACCAGCTTACGAAAGAGGAATCTTGGCCTGGATATTCGCAGGCTACACTGGATCTCCTGAAATATTGGCCCCCAGAGGCCTTACTGTTGTCAGACCAATAGCTAAATGATTCCAAGATATATAGGGTGTTTATCAGCTGTTTTCTTTTTTTTCAGACACATTTACCTGCTTTTCATGTTGCTTTTAAAGTAAAACTCAAAGCTTAAAAACTGTAAACATGCCTATGTGTTTTTACAGTGGCTACAACAGAGGCTGCTGTGCTGTTTGGGATGTTGTCCCCATTAGCCAAAATGCATTTTTGTGACATAAATAACATTACTTGTCAGTTTTGTGTGAAGCGTGACACATCAGCTGTGTTAGTGAACATAACCATTCTGTGTTGGTTGCTAAGCATGTGGTTTGAAATATTAGAAGGAAGAAGGACAGGACAAAACTTGAAAACCAGACAAGTTGAGAACCAGTATGTAGCCTGCAGAGGCTGTTATTGTGTTCTGCCTGACAAACTCACTCTCACTGCTGCTACTGCACATAACTGCATCTGTGTGCAGCATCTCTTGTCAAAGTAATTTTTCTCTGGTCATCACACACACACACACACACACACACACACAAACACACTCTCACACACACACACACACACACACACACACACACACACACACACACACACACACACACACACACACACACACACACACACACACTCGCTAATGATCATTTGCTAGCAAACTGGTGTGTTGAAGTGGAAGAGTCAGATATAGTCCTGAAGATCAAATCAACCATGGCTTAGGTTTCATCAAACCATTTGCCATCGTTCTGTAGAAACCATGTACTAAAAATATCCACATTATGAGAATCAAAACCTTGAATGACATTCTTTTTTTCATGCCTTTACTAATTAAAAAACAATCTTTCCAACTCTGTGACATGATTGTCACACCAGGCACTATAAAAGAAGACAAAAGTGTAAATTGTAGGTTTTGATTGAATAAGCAGCACAGACTGTTAATCCAGCTGCTTTAGGTTCAGCTAAAGCTCAGTCAGTGGTGTTTGCAGTTGCTGCCTATTGATTTTTAACCTCGGCTGCTGTTTGATTTTGAGTTAACTGATTAATTGTACACTTGTACACTTTATGGAACAACACTAATAGGACTGAACTGAAGCTGGAATAGCTGATATCTAATGCCAACACATTCTCACTCTGACCTCATCACTTATTGACGTTTGATCATGGACTTTCCATGTCAATGTATGACGTGCTAGGTACCCTTGGTGTGTCTGTTCTTGATGTTCTGGGACACTGTGTTAACTTCAGCCTGTTACATGCATTGTGTCTTCTCTAAATACACTATCATTTTCACAGGAGATGTACAATTTTTATACAGTCGCTTTCAAAATAAATGCACAATGTAGGTACATTTTGATTTGATGTTTTTCCTTCAACAACATAAACATGGTTACATTTGGCCAACACATGCACATGGTCAGGTACAGGCAACAAAAGCACATGGTTGGGTTCAGGACAAAAGAGCAGGGTTTGACTTTACAATCATACAGGAAGCGAACCCAGGTGAAAGTTGGTGGTTGTTGGAGTACCGATGTTCAACTTTGGAATAAGACCGGGTTGGTAATGCTGCTGTTTAGTGTTGTTTGTCATACTTTGCCAGTAAAGTTGATTCTGATTCTCTAAAGCTGAATATTGAATCTCAATGCTTTTCTCTCAGTTCTTTTTGTTACCATCTAAAATGGGTCTGCATGCACCAACTATCAGAAACTTTGACAGATGACATTGAGTGTTTGGTCAGAATCTTAATCTTGTTCACTTATCTGTTAAGATAGTTTGTGGTTTATGTAATAAAATGTGATATTTGAAGCTATTTTTGAGACCACATGTTAACTACAGCGTTGCTAAAACATGAAATTTAAACATATCCACTACAAAACATGTCTGTGGTGTGCAGAAACATACAATGCAGATATTTTTTTTCCATTGACTGGGTTGGTGCAGCTCATAAATAAGTTGGAGGATTTGTACAGTAAACCCATATGTCAGTCTAACTTTAGTTTTATTGGTTACACTAAAACCAATTGCTTGACCATCAAGATGGTCAAGTGGTGAAAATGAAAAAAAAAAAACAACTAGAGGAAAGAGAGAGGTAGATTTTCAGGCTGATCTAAAGGACAGAGCAAGGAACATCCTCATCTTAAATGTCACTGGTCTTGTCGCATTGATGTTAATTGGTGAAGAATCTGGTGTTTCTTGTTGGCTTGGCTCCACACACACACACACACACACACACACACACACACACACACACACACACACACACATACACACACACACACACACACACACACACACACACACACACACACACACACACACACACAGTTGTATTTACCCTGTGTGACAGGAGGGCCTGGGGGGTTTAGGTCTGGCCTCTAGCTGGTGACACTAATCCAAACAGGCTAAGCCAAATGAGGGGGAACGGTAAACTCACACACCCCTTGCTGTGTGTGCATCTCCCTCTCTTGTGGTTTTCTGTGTTAATGTTTTACTCTTCCTCTCAACTGTGCAGGGTCACTTGCATTTTGGCACTTCCTGTTCTCACAGGCCTGTCCCAATAATAGATCATGGGGAAGGTTTTGGTGGTGCTAGAATTTTAGATGTCAAGGTTTCACACTTTGCAAAACAGTGACAGCTTTCTGTAGGTATTTGACATGTAGGTTCACTTATGTAGAAATCTCTAAGTCTCTGCATATGTGTTATAGATTGACTTTGAAGACACATTTGTGTCAGGAGCTTTCATCACTGAGTTAGAGGCCAGTTTTAGTCAGTGAAGGAAGTATTTTGCTGTAGCGTGATACTCTGAAGTAACTGTAAACACTGTTTAAGGAGATTTCCTCATTTGCATATGTAATTTATGCATATCCAAACACTGGAATAATGTTTCCAACCTTCTGTTCCTGTCAGGCAAGTTAGAAAACAAACTGCAGATGGAACATTTCTGTCTCACAGATCTCAATTGTTAGCGGTTCACTGCCTCACTTCCCTAAAATTTCCCTTTGTGTAATAATCAGGAATGCAGTGATGGATGAAACCACCTCTATATATACAAAGATAAAAAAGTAAAAAAGTATCTCAACAGGTGAATTCATAGGCTACTGTCATATATCTTAGTAAACAGTATCAAACTGAATTGATGGATTGAGTTCAGTTAGTGGCATAGTTTCTCAGACATAAGAATTCCATTCAAAGGATAGGGATAGTGATAGGGATGTCAGTGTAGGTTAATTTTGCTCTTGATAGCCCAACACCCATTAACTGGTAACTAACCAGCTTTCTAAGAAAAAAAAACAAAACACAAAGTGGCATAAAATACAAGATGCCTTTCCTTTTAGTCTGGCGGTCCACTGATTCAGTGAACTTCAGGATTGCAGCCCTATCCATTTACAGAGGGTGAAATTTTGTGATGTAAATGTCTTGCCTTTTATTTCATTTTTTTGCAGGCTTTGGTAACAGCCAGCTGGCTAGCTGCATTAACATACAGAAACAGAGCGTCAACGGCCCACCCTCCACTCTCCACTGGTTAGCTAACATTAGCCTTGCTTTTTTTTTAAGATGTTTTTTAGAACATTTTTTGCCTTTAATTGATAGGATAGTGAATTGTGAAAGGGGGAGAGAGAGGGGGAGCGACATGCAGCAAATGGCCACAGGCCGGAGTCGAACCCGGGCTGCCGCTGCAACAGCCTTGGCCATGGGGCGCCTGCTCTATCACTAAGCCACCAACGCCCCACATTAGCCTTGCTTGCTCTGTACTGTGCACCACAAGGGCCGGGTGGAAGTTTAGCGGGATTTATACTTTTGCACTGAGTCAACACCGTACCGCCGTACCTGTGTCAACGCAGGGCCTACACTGTAGCCTGACCTGCACCTCCCCAGAAATGTAACTACACGTCATGGCGACGCAGACCTCCTGTCTATTTTTGTAAGATAAAAACCCTTTCCCTCAGTGGAAACAAAGCTTTAATTTACTTTTATTTCACAGATAAGAAACATTAATTTGTGACTATAATAAAGTCTCCACAAAAATAGCATTTTAAGTCTTTTGTGTTATTTATCTTGGCTTTATAGCGGAAATCCTGAGTAGAGGAAATCTCCACTACTCGCTAGATTTGTACTAATAACGTCAGCATGTTCTATTTGTTTGGAAAACGTGTTTAGTATAAGACAGTTGTTTTGTCGGTGAACCTTGTAAGTTGTAATTGAGCCAAAGTTTGTAACGTTACCTTTGTTAAATGTTGCTGTTGTCCCTGGCTTTATATGAGAAGAGGAAATCTCCGCTAACCACTAGGCTAATTTAGACAGTGTAAAATTCCATAGGCTTGTGCTAATAATATTACCATGTTGTATTTGTGTGAAAAATGTGTCCTGCAAAGACAGATGCTTTGTCTGTGAATCCTGCAAGTTATAGGGGAGCTGATTTGTGTACTTGTAATTAAAATTTTGGTTATAAGCCAAGTTTAATGTGTGTTTTGGGTGTGTTAAAACTTTGCAGAAACCCCACAACAGACTAGTATTTTGAAGGTGTAACTGCAGAGTGACACAGACACACCACCACACAAGTAAATGCTCACAACGGAGTAGGCCACGTGCGTAGGCTAGGCTGTGCATAGAGCTGACGCACAAGTATAAATCCGCCTTTAGTTAACGGTGCTGCTCATTTAGCGACTATCACGAGTAACATCATCCTGGTGCCAGCACAGCATTACTGCGGTACATGGTGGCGACCCTCCGATCTACCCCCCAGGTAGTCCCATTGAGTAAGCAGCCTCTTTCTGAGCCATAAAACCCCTTTAGCACTGTTAACTATGTTAGCACCACTAGCCATTCTGACACTGCTAACAGCACTAACAGAGCTAATACAAGTAGCAAAAGGGGGGCCGACCTATAAGGAGACCAGTGGGCCTCATGTTTCCACAGCAATTGTTAAGTCGGGATGGCGTTACAAGCAGTAATCACTGAATGGATGCTGCCAACTCACCTGGGTGGCAGGCAGTGCAGTAAACTGAATAGTAGAAAAATTTATTTATAGACTGACAATGCATAACATCCCTATTGGATACATACGTAATGTCACGTTATATACTTGACGCCAAAACATGATTCTTCCCGTGATTTTAAAAGTCGTGCAAAGTCCTACATAAATACGATATGAGCTGTCACTTGAATTTGTGTCTAAACATTGAAACAAATATATTTGAACCCATGAAATAATGCTGCGTTTGAATTTAACCAATCATGAATCAACTTTATATGTCACAGTAAAACTTAGCAAAAACTAACTTTGTTGCTTCTATTTGAGTTAGCCTGGCTTATGTTTAAAGCTCATACTAGCTAAGCAAATATACAAAACACATGCAGAAAGGCTGCAAGTAGCAACAGACTACATTGGAAACTTCATGGCTGGGACAAACGTGTTATCGCAAATTTCTCTTCTTTTTTTTCAGACAATGAGTTTTCAAGATGTTGTTTACCTTGACATGTTGCGACTGTCACTGCAGTCTTCTTCAGAAGTTGATAAAGACATGTCATGACGCACGTCAGATGACGCTTCTGAAGACTGCAGTGACAGTCGAAACATGTCAAGGTAAACTACATCTCCTTGAAAACTCATTGTCTGAAAGAAAAAAAAAAAGAAACTCTCCACACTGAATCTAATTTGAGTAGACAGAATTAACCTATTTACACTATTACGTGTTTCTGAATTAACTGTCACATTATCTTTAATTAGAATAAGAATCAGGTTTACTGCCAAGTGGGTTTTCGCTTACAAGGAATATGCCTTGGTGTTTGGTTGGTACAACGCACATATTAAAAGGAAATCAAAGTAAAAGCAAAATACTGCAAAAGTGAAGGAGACTCTTTGGAGCTTCTTCGTCAACTGCATAAATGGTGGGCTGACACTGGGGGAAATTAGTTTTGGTATTACTGACATAAGACCAGTTGGGTGTACTTATGTGTCTCTATCCTCTTCTGACGATCATCAAGTCAGCTTGATGACTTGTAATAGGGCTACACTATGCTTAGGATGATATTCCAGTGGCTAAGTGTTGTCCATCAATCTGCTCAGTGTCAGCTCATATCAGCTCTGCTGTTTGCCTTTGTTGGGGGAGCTCTACAGTTTATATCTTCTACACTTTGGCTGTGCTTCTTTCTCTTTCTCTTCCTATCAGTGTATCTGTTTCTTTCTTACATTACATTTAGTTGCATTTTAATTTGATATTGGTAATAATCGCATGCCAGACCTACAGTTACCTGAGAGTCTTTGTGAGCTATGCCATTTGATATACAACAGGTTGGTATACTTGGACATCATTTATTGCACTGGCCTTTGTCTGTTCAAACCATTACTGCAATTGTACACACACTGAAGGTCTTTCCCTGGTTTAATCTATTGATTTTAGGTGTTGGTGCCCTTGGGCATGTTGCTACACTGATGATTACTATAGTCAAGCTACTCCACAACTGACATACAAGAATGCAGTAATACTGGATAACTACAGGTGTGAGTGTGTGTAACAACGATAGCCCTGCAAACTCTCCTGGGACTGCTGCTACCAGTTAAAAGGCGTGCAGTCGACTCATGTCTGTCTGCAGTCTGCAGTTCCTTCACTGTGATTAATAAGCCTGTCAGAAGATTTATTAATCTTCTGACAAGTACCGTTCAATGAGAAATGAAATCCCAAGGAGTCACGATAGGTTACAGTGGAGAATTCACACACACATCATTATTTCCTCACTCGAAGCATTGACACATACTCTCTGCAGGACTAAATCAACAACAATGTATCTCCTCCCATAAAGGTTCCCGGGACAAAATCATATCGAAAAGTGGTTCTTTGCTGCAGTGTATGCATTTGAAAGTCAGAGTATTATAATTGTTTGAAAGCACACGCTACTGGTTACAGTGTTTTCATAGCAGCTGGAGGCGCCTTTTTGTAATTGTTTTTAATGAGAATGACACTTTTGCTGGCGTTTTTAATGTTGTGAAGCGCCTTGCATTTCTGCACTCTAGGTGCCTGGCATTTTTGCAGGAGCTCTGAACTCCTTGAGTTGAAAAAACTTCAACTCAGAGCAGAAAAACGCCCCACGTCATCTCTTTTTTTTCATCATCTTTTTTCCCATTGTCCAATCGGACTATTTTAGAATCGGGCCCTCTGTGGTGGTCATGACAGCAGGTTTACAGTTGGTGAACAATCTAGGAGAGGCTGGTGGTAGCGGATGCTGGATACCCAGAGCTATACAGCCCAACAGGTTGACAAACCGCCCCTGAGTCATCCTATAATATGCCTGGAAACGGCCATCATCGAGGGGAAGCTCCTGGACCAGCTGGCTGGTACTCCCTGTGATCTACCCTCTTTTTTAGGGTTTCATGTACCCACACAGATGTCCGTTTCCCTGTCCATTTTAGGAACTAGCCTCTAATTATTGTGAAAAAACAAACAAGAATTGGTCGATTTATTACACGGTAAGGTTAGTGTAAGGATGTGATCGGGTGGTTGCCTGGCAACAACTAGTGGCATTCAATTTCAAAAAAAGGCTGTGCGGTGCGCATGGCATTTTGCAATCTGCAAAATACTTTCTGTGTGATCAGGGCCTGGTACCAATGAATGCTTTAGGTGGTCTAGTTTCACAAGATAATACTGCCTTTGCACAAGCATGAAAAATTACAACAACAGCCTCGTACAAACAGCAGCCCTTTTTAAACTGCCTGTTCAAGGTGGGAATTCCACGCCATTATGCTGTCTCTCTGTTCTGTGTAAAAGGTACAATTGTGGAATGGGTCGACAGGGTTGTCTCGCCTTTGAGCCGGCATTGGAGGTAGTAACACCTCTGAAGCTGCATGTGTATAAAAGGCACAGTATGACATTTTGATGACGTGTTATGTGTGCGACCCACCACAGAAGATTTAAAAAGTAGCTGATAGCAGTTCAAAGAAGAACAGTGGCCAAAAATATCCGCAAATTTAGAAAATGATAAGGCCTGGGAGCTCCTTATCCTCTGAGCAGAGCACGAGATCAGTTGGTACATAATTGTTATTGCCATGTCATGCCATTGCTATTATTTATAAAGCGCTGCTGATGCTAAGGGTAATATGTCACACTAGAGGCCAATGCTTTTGTGTTACATGTCATGCCCATCACGCCTCTTTTGCCCTTGTGATGCCGCCTTGCTGTCTAAAATCACACACTGGAGTGGCATGATGCCACCATTGTTTGGTTCTGTGTGTCAGTGCAAAGATGGCAAAAAGAAAGGACTTCGTAGCAGCCCTATAATGTGACCATGTGACTTGTGTGTAAAAAGGGCTAGTAATGTCGGTCTCCAATTATATTTGCTGGTGGGGGGTGGGGGGTGCCACTGTATGTTTACTCTGACTTGTTTGTTGTTCCTCAACCCTTTCTGTGACTCTTGTCAATGGCACGATAGTTCAGTCATGGAAAGACTAATTCACCGTGATCTTGGTGCATATCATTCTGTGCTGTTGTGTATGAATGTGTTTGAGGGTTACCTCTGTTAACCCAACTTTGTATTGCTAGATTTTTGACATCTGACATGCTCTTTATGACTTAAATTTATCGTACATAATATAATAAATAACATTAAGCTGATAACAGTCTTGGATTATTGTAGAGGAAAAAGATTCACATAGATCACATTGCTGTTTGTTACTGTCATGATGACCGTTGACTAGAAGTCATGTGTTGTTTTGTATTATGGTTCATTACCCTCACTCTGAGGGCAAAATAGATTACAGCGAAATTGAGACCAGAAGTCAACTGGACCGACCAGAGTATAGCACAGAGCACAGTCAAGGAGAAAGGAATCAGATAATACAGAGAGGGAGCAGGAAACAGAGCCATATTTCCTTGAGACAACTGAGCAGCGCACAGTTGAATGAAATGCACATTAGCAGGACTAGGACAGTAAAGAGCAGAGCAGTACAGATGAGTGCAGTGCTTCGAGTCACATGAAACTATATATTCTTGCACCCCCAGCAGCCATCAGCCACGGTTCACAGATCACACACTACCCACAGTCATACACTAGGAAAGATAATCTAACCAGTGTTCAAGCCCACAGACTAAGCTCTAAGATGATACTTTTTATAGCTTTTTTCCCTCTTCTGTGTCTGTGTGTTGGGCTGGTCGTGAGCTTGGGGAGAAAGTAGCCCACTTAGGCTATAGAGAAATAATCTTACTAAATAAAAAATAGTTAGGCGTTCCTTCACAAAGCAGATTCTGCAGTGTGTAGTCTTGCCAGTAGAAGCTGAGGTTTTCAAGAGCAATTTAAAGCCATCTCAGCAGTAGGGCTGGGTATTATTTAAAAAATACCAATACCCTTAAAGTGATACCAATACCAATAGAGTACCTCATTTGAGGAGCACTATGCAAAAGTTTGGGCACACCAACACATTTGTAGCACTGTAGTCTCCTGGTCGATTATTTGGTCGATATGCTCTGGTCCGACCAAATTCTCATTGATCGAGTAATCGCTGTGTCACTTTAATAAGGAGAAAAGTACTACATCAACAGCTTTCCAGGATTAATCCATTATTTCCTGCCGCGGGAGGGACAGGCTAAGTTACCTGTGGCAATGGTAGTGTTTTCAAAATCCCCCCTTTGTTTACACAAAGTTGAACTTGCCCACCCGGTTTAACCGGTTCGGTCCGGTTTAAGAGCCCCACCTGGTTTAATTCATGTCAACCGGATAAACTGGAGGGGAAAAAAAGCTTTTCACATCGGCGGCATGTCAAGGGACTATATTCAACTTATCTTGCATTGTAACATGCATTATGACAACTTAATAAGGTTTATGTTTGTTTATAAATGATGTGGAGGAGCCTACAAGTGTTTTGTTTAGTTTGTCTCAGAGGCTTCAGAGGGACTCCGCAGCTCCGCTTCGCTCCGCTTCGCTCCGCTGTCTGCTGCTGCTGAGAGAGATCAAATTTCATGTCATGTCGTTTCCGACAACAGCAGGCTTTTACCAGACGACGTCCTGATGTTAGCTTTGCTGCTAGTGTTAGCTGTCCCTGTCAGCTGCAGCTACTGATGCTTTCTAGACATCAAGATTTCCCAAAACTGAATAAATACCACACATAGCAACACAAAACTGCTTTGCTAGCTCAATCATGTTGTAACAGCTGGATGGTTGATGCGTACATGCTGATTCGGGTGCTATCAGAGCCGATCCGTGCATCACTATGGCTTAATGATCAACTCCGTCAATAACAACAACCCGTCCTGTGTTAGGAGTTTATGTCGCTGACAGAAAGAAAGAAAGAAAGAAAAAAAAAAAAAGGTAGAACAGCAGCGTACACCTCACACATTTATTACTCACAGTTGCGCACACGTTTGGCTGGCATGCAGAAGCACCGTCTGTGTGTCTGTGTCTCGAGGGTGTGAGCCGCAGCTTCAGCTGAGTAGAGAGGCTGTGTAGTCAGGCGTGCGATTTATTTGCGTTTAGAGGGAATAAATTTCCATTGTAACGGAAACGTGGGCACAGTTATCTATATAAAATACACAGACTAACTAACTAACTGATTGACTAACATAAACAACTGAAAATTGAAAAAAATAGCTTGCACTGTTAGCTCCGGTAAGGGAAAGCATGAGGGAAAACGGCTGACTGGAAGTCACGCACAAAAAAACGGAAGTTGATCAATATTTACTTCCGTGTTTGAAAATAAGGTGGATATGAGAAGAGGAAAAGATCGCTAGCTGCTAGGCTAATTTACACAATGTAAAATGCCATAGGCTGGCGCTAATAACGTTAGCATGCTGTATTTGCTTGAAAAACGTGTTTAGTATAAGACAGTTGTTTTGTTGGTGAATGTTGTGAGTTGTAATGGAGGCAAATATGTGCCATTACCTTTGTTAAATGTTGCTGTTGTTCCTGGTTTTATATGAGAAGAGGAAAAGTTCACTAGTTGCTACGCTAATTTATACAATATAAAATACCATAGGCTGGTGCTATTAACATTAGCATGATGTATTGGTGGGGGAAATGTGTCCAGATGACAAGTGTTTGTATGTGAATGCTGCAAGTTATAGTGAAGCTGATTTGTGTACTTGTGTTTGAAATGGTCTCTGTTAAGCCATGTTTAATGTGTGTTTTGAATCAACTAAACTTTACAGCACTTGACAGAGTCATCCACCGCCCACTAGCGTTTTGGAGGTGTAACTGCAGAGTGACACACCACCGCAGAAGTAAAAAATAACGTGCAGATTTTTTCCCCCCCACGATTAATCAGTAGTTGAAGATTATGTGCGACTTCAGTCAACCAAGATTTTCTTTGGTTGACTACAGCCCTAGACATTTGAGCTCTCTGACAACTTTTAACAGGGTCTTAGACCTAAGTGAGCTTGTTAGGGCTATGACTTGTTCACAATCATCATTAGGAAAGGCCAGGTGATGCAAATTTCACAGCTTTATAAATAATCTGACTCCTGAAACCTTGTCCCAACATTTAGCAGCCATGGGCTCCTCTAAACTGCTGCCTAGCACTCTGAAAACTAAAATAGTTGATGCCCATAAAGCAGGACAAGGCTGTAAGAAGATAACTAAGTGTTTTCTGGTAGCTGATTCCTCAGTTCATAATGTAATTAAGAAATGGCAGTTTGCAGGAACTGTGGAGGTCAAGTTGAGGGCGATACAACCAAGAAAACCTTCCAAGAAAACTGCCTGTAGGATCGTTGAAAGGCAAATCAAAACTCCTGTTTGACTGCAAAAGACATGCAGAAAGATTTATCAGACCTCTCCACAAAATTCAGCGTCAGAAGTTTGCAAGGGAACATCTAATCAAGCCTGATGCTTTTTGGAAACAAGTCCTGTGGAGTGATGGAGTTAAAATAGAACTTCCTGGACGCAATGAGCAAAGGTATGTTTGGAGAAAAAAGGGTGAAGAATTTAATGAAAAGAAGACCTTTTCAACTGTTAAACACAGGGGTAGATCGATCATGCGTTGGGCTTGTGTTGCAGACAGTGGCACAGGGACCAGGTAGAGGAAAGAATGGATTTAATTAAATTCCAGCAAATTCTGGAAGCAACGATCACAGCATTTGTAAAAAAGCTGAAGATGAAGAGAGGATGGCTTCTACAACAGGACAATGATCCAAAACAACACACCTCAGACTCCACAATGGACTACTTCAAGAGGCACAAGCTGAGGGTTTTGCCATGGCCCTCACAGTCCCCTGACCTAAACATCATTAAAAATCTGTCGATGGACCTCAAAAGAGCAGTGCATGCAAGACCCAAGGCCCAAGAATCTCAAAGAGCTAGAAACTTTTGCAGGAAGAATGGGTGAAAATCCCCCAAACAAGAACCGAAAGGCTCTTAGCTGGATACAAAAAGTATTTAGAAGCTGTGATACTATGTACTGCTAAGTACTGACCACACACGGAGCCGAAACATTTGCCTCAGGCCCTTTTCCTTTTTTGTTGTTTTGAAACTGGAAGAGATTGAAATAAAAACATAATCTTGCTTAAAGGGCCAGTGTGTAATATTTGGCATGGTTTATTGTCAAATCTGAATCTGAATCTGAATATTCTCTCCATTAATAAGTTTATATAAGTGTATAATCGCTATAAAATAAAATTTGTTTGGTTTTCCTAGCCTTATAATTATGCTTTTATACATATATATATATATATATATATATATATATATATAGCAATGGCCTTGCTTTAGAGAGATTGCCATCTTGTGCCGCCATGTATGCAAGGCAGCCTGAGCGGACAATCCAGCCAGCCAGAGAACACGTTTCGCGTGTATAAATAAACCAGCGAAGACAGGAGAAGGAAGGGAGAAGGAGGGGGAAACAGCAGAGAGTGTTTGTAGTTCGTCGATAGAGAGTAGTGAAAAGTTTTTTTAGTTATAAAGTTTGCGAATGGACCACACTTACCACGCAACAGGAGAGAATGAACCCGAACCGTCATCTGCGAGGAAAGGAAGACGCAACTTCACTCCTTGTGATGCACTCTCTGTGGCGCCTTTCTCCCTGATGATATATTTCCCCAATGATGGTAGCACCAAATCCCATTCTGTGCAGCAAAATGGGAGCGGAGGATTCAGCCTCTCTCCTCGCCCGCTCAGCATCCAACACATGGAGTTCCTCATCTGTATGCTCCGGCTCAAACAGGTATGGCTCTGGGTCTGTGTCCGCTACAAGAAACTCTTCAAAATCCCGTTCAAAGTTGTCCATTGCAGCTGCTATAGTCCGGAGATGTTGCTAGGCTAAATAAACAGCTGAGCTCTGTTTACAGGCTACGCTGTCAGTCAGTGTGCGGGCTGGAGATTGGTGGAGCAGAGAGGGGAGGGGGGTCCCCGCTAGGTACTGTAAACGAGTATGTGTGTATTAAGTGTGTGTGTTATGCTAGAAGAGTTTGGGACGGAGTCTTTTACCCTCTGGAGTGTTACCGGAGTTTTTGGAGTGCTCAAATAAACGGGCCTTTTTCCCGAACACTACTCTGGTCTCCTGCTCGTGAGGGATTCATTACAATATCGTAACATGGTTTAGATTTCTAAATAAAGATTCACCTCGTCGCTAGATAGACCTACTCCTGAAAAACTCGTGTCTGCGCAAGCCTTTTTGTCCCTACGAGGCCACCGTCATTTACCCGACGGGAGGGGTGAGCGAGTGAGCCCTGCAATCTAGAATTTGACCACTGATGTCACTGTTTGCAACGGTTTTCAACCCATTTTACACACTGGCCCTTTAAAATATTGAAGAAATATGACATTTTTAACTTTTTGCCTTTTGCTTAGTTATTCACAGTAAACAAAACTGTGACCAGGGGTGCCCACACTTTTGTATGCCACTATATTTTAAATGTTTTGGTGGCATCCTGGCAAGTCCTGAATTGCGAACACTGTCAAATACATTGACTGTTCACTGGGAGGGGGTGGGGGGGTGGGTGGTGGTCTGGGATCAGACCTGTGATGCGCGACATTTTGATGCTACTTGGTACTGGGTTATTTTGGTCATCAGTAAAGGTGAAGCAGTTAGGTTGTTGTTGTTGTTGTTGTTTTTAATTTAACATTTTGTCGAAAGCACTCAATTGTACCATAAGCCTGAACATGTACAGCATGGCTGAACTTAAATTGTCAGCATTTATAAAGTGCTTTTCTAGACTTAGAGACAACACAAAACAACACCAGTGTCCAAAGCTACCATACTGTCTCTGCTGATCAGATAAACAATCACACACTTTGGATTAGTTATAACAGCTTTGTAAGTTGATAACAGTCCAATGGTGTTTTTGCCTGTGGACCAAAAACATAACAAATGCAAATTAAAGTGTTCTCATCTTAAGTTAAAACTTTTGACAATATTCCTTAAAAGCTATTTAAATGACAATGCATGATATAAATAGTCAAAATTATGCTGTTCCTGTCTCATTGTCAGGAAGACAGACACACCCTGTAATTGTGATCATTAGCTAAGACAATTTAGAAGAGTTGTCCCCAACTGGTCCAGGCCCAGGGTCCATATTTCTCCTTGGTCATTAGTTCAAGGTCCACACAGTTTAATATCTTCAGTGTCATACTTGTGTTTGGCTATGTCATTGAGCTAGTTTTCTGTCTCCATTAGTCAGTCACTCACTCTAGAGCAGGAAATGTCACTTCAAAATAAGAGTTCTGTGCTGGAAATTCACTGTACTTAAAAATAAGTAGAGTTTTTACCAATTTGACACGCTCGCAAGTCACCTGAGGTGCTGAGGCAGCAGCTGACAATGCGACTCACCACTGCAGTAAAGGCATTGCTGTTACATGGCAGAACACACAAAGCGGTCACCAGATTCATCTACAGGCCTAGTGCATGCAGGTTTACTGACTTACAATTAATGGAACTGAGCCTGAGGCATTGTTAATGTTATTAGTTACACCTGTGCTGTTCCTGCAAAAACAGCTCCAAATCTCTGTAGTAAAAAGGTCTACAGTGAAACCTTATTTTAACTTGCTTTTGTCCTCTGACCAGGTCTGAAAAGACTCTCCAGTACTCTCATTCAGGTATCATTTCACTGGGTTTGTCTAATATCTTTACTCAACTTTTATCCGTACATGTCAGTGGCTCACAGCCTTTTCTTTTTCGTTTTCTTTTTCTTATTCTTTTTCACATGTTTCAAAGTGCAGCCTTAGTTTCCTTAGCCTGCTAGCCTGCCTATCTTGAGTCCTGGCCACAACGGATCATGCGGTACCAACACATGTAGTATTTGTACAGAAAGGGCATAGTATGTCTTGTCTGTTGTTTGGTGAACTTTATTATATTGTTTGACTTTTCCATATAATGGCTGTGTTTCGCTTTGCTCCTATGCCCACTGTCCTTACATGCCTTCAGTCGGTTTTGTTCTGAAATGTGCAAAATGAATCAGGTTCACTAAAGTACTTTTGATTAGACAGCCAAAGTTGTGCAGGTCCATGCAGCCCTCAGCGGAGAGAGGAATTGGCGAATCAATGAGAATAACAGCAGGCTGTGCAGCAGGAGTGTGTAATGAAAAGAAGAGTTGTTTACTAAACTGCTCATGTACGTTGCCTTAAACCCCAGCAGTTTTTACAACTTTATCAGCTTCTTGATGTGCAGAGCAGCAGGAGAGATGAGGAGCGGTAATGAAGAGCAGTGCTGGATGACAGTAATGCACCGAGGGCTTGTGATGGTCCTGATGGTGCTAATCATGAAGCTGATAGCAGCGCAGGCAGTTGGCTAGCAGACAGGGGTGCTTGCTGTCAGCTGTTGGCAGTCCAGCACATACACACAGACACACACAGTTGCTGCCTAATCACTCTTACCTCTCCACTCATCTCCTCCCTCTCTTCTCCTCCCGTATCTGTCTCTCTCACACAGAGATCTTTGTGTGTGTGGATGTGATGGGGGGAGTGAGGTTGGAGTAAAGCAGCAGACACACTGCTTTGTTTTCTGTACTCACACACAGGTGCAGTGCATGGAAAAGATCTTTTGATATGAGTGTTTGCATACAGGTGTCCAGCAGATCATGTTTGATGTTATCACATGGCACTTTCATGAATGTAAAGGCTGGAAAGTGAACTGTGTGTTAAAAGACTGGCTGGCTGAGTGAACCATTCCGACACCTGAGTTTAGGTCCAGCATTGGAACCAGTTTTGTGTTTGGGGTCTGGAAGTTTTATGCTTCATCACTGTGTATTTCATCAGTAAAATGATGTCAACATGAAAACATGGTTGACCTGCTTGCTTTGAGGACAGGCTTTAGAAATCATGCGCATGTCAGCGTGAGGTCAGGCGCTTGGTGTTACTCTTATGCCAACTTTAAAGTGCGCGTAGACAGGTTGCGCCGAACGTTGCAAAGTGGCCATAACCAGCACTGTATCATAGCCTACTTGCTAGAAATCCTTACTTCAAAGCTGATCTTCTTCCAGGTGTTGTTTTTTAAGTGTGTATTAGGCTAAAATGCTGTCCGTTGGACAAATGTAAAGCTCTAGGTAGCCCTGCACTAACATGATAAACTTCTCCATATTTTTCAAAGACTAATACTAATGGAAGAAAGAAAAGGTATCTGCTGGCTGGGACTGGTTGTTCCTATTCACATGACATGCAATGCCAAGGCTAAGGGTGGGGGGATAAAATTGATACAGCATAGTATTATGATATTTTGTGTGGCGATACTGTATTGATATACGAATTTGCAAATAAAAATTTGAATACAACTTTTAGTACACAGTAATAAAATCAATTGATTTTTTGGTTCGCTAGATGGTGCTAATGTTTTTTTTGTCTTGGTGAGGTCAGCAGAGGTCTCAGTCAGCAGCATTTGGCAGGAAGTTCATCAAAACAAAGATGGAGGCACCGGAGAAAGAAATCAGAAAGGCGCCATTGCGTTTAAATCAAATGCCTGGACTTATTTTGGATTTTTTAACAAGGAAGGAAAGGAGGACTTGGATGTAATTTGTAAGAAGTGTCATATGAGAACTCTGGGAATACTATGAACATGAGGGCTCACCTTACATCATCCAGAGATAGCGAGTAGAGTAAGCCGCTGACGGCCAAGCTAATGCTAAACCCGCCCCGCCAAAACAATCAACCAACACTGGAAACACTTAGCTTGACAAAATTAACATCCAACTGTTTGGCTTTTGTTACACGCTAAAAACACTGTATCCCGGGTATGTGACTTAGTCCGGAAGTTTTTTTCACCGACACAGCCGTACCTAAGCTCTACAGAGAAGTGAAGCATGAAGTTGAGGAATCTTTGAGTACAGCAGGAAGGGTGGCATTAACTTGTGACGCTTGGACTTAAAGGTTGGTGGATTCATATGTGACTGTAACAGCACATTATCTCACAGAGGACTGATGACTGCTGTTTCACGTTCTCTGAAGTAGAACAGTACATGAAAGTCACATCGCAGCAAACGCTGCAGTCCTCCTGCAAGATGCAGCACAAGATTGGGGGATTGTGGTTGTAACAGTCGCTTCTAACATGGGTGTTGCCATTCAAGTTAGTGGGATGCCTGCATTTTATTTATGTGCCTAATCTGGCCTCGCAGAGGGCATTAAATCTGCCAGCAGTTCAGTTTGTCAGGGGTATGCAGCATGTCTGTTTTATGACGGTGTTCCTCAGTCTGTCTGCTTTGCATCACATTATGCTGCAATACAAATGATTAAAGTCAGATGAACAGACTGAAAACTTTGTCAACATCAGTTTTACCTCATTAGAAGTTTTCCTTTAGCCAAAAAAATTTGCAGTTAGGGAAAAACTGCAATAAATTGCAATATATTGCAATATATTGTATCGCAATACTAACACATCACAATATCGCAATAGTATCATATTATGACCTAAGTATCGTGATAATATCGTATTGTGAATCCTCTGGCGACTCCCACTCCTATGCGATGCATTTTGCTGCGTTCCAAAAGTTAAACTTTGTTTATCTCAGGGTGCAGCTGTAGTGCCCCGAAAAATAGGCACTCAGGAACACTTGCTCGCCATTATGGCATCACTTTCGCCTCTGACCTCACCTTTTGCCATTGACAATAATGGATAATGTGTCCTGACCCTTAAAATATTGAGTAGCAAATCCTTTGTAAGTCACTGTATTTAATTTATGTAACTGGAGCTCTTGGAACTTTCTTAAACTTCAATATTGTGTAAAAGCACCTACCACATTCTTCAGTGTTGAATGCTTAGCTGAATGGCAAATTTATAGTTGCATGCCACTACTTTTTAGAAACTACGTGCTTTCTGTCGAAAACAGTAATTCAAACAGTTGCAGCTGTGTTTGATTTGTCCTATCAGCACCTGATAACATCTCCTTTTTTTCACTCCGAGTGAAGCTGTTCATTGTTAACACAATAGACAGACTAACTTCCTTTTTGACTCAGGAGACTGACCTGTCAACCCTGAAGCGACTGTAGCTTTAAGAAACAGGTCACATATTATCATGTTTGACAAACTCGTTTTTCTGGTGTGTATTGCTCTTGCTGGGAAAAGGCATGCCTGTTTCTACTAGGACGTGAAAGAACAAGACACAGACAATGGGATTTAACCTCAGTTTAACAGGGATTCATGTCTGCATAGAATTAAAGTAATGTCATGATTATTTATTGTGTAATTATTATCTTTTAGAGAATAATACAATAGCTGGCACATGTGAACTACTGTAACTGACTTTAATCCTCTGACTAATCTTAAATTAATTCTTAACTATGTATTAACTTTTTAACTTATCAATTCACACAGGTATGAAAACTGCAATATGCATTTTAAATGGAATATCTTTGATATATTTATGGTGGCCCTGAGAGCATTGCAGCTTGAGAGGACACATGCAAATAGATGAAACACAAATAGGGAAATTCTGACCATTCTGACAACACATGCACAGTTAGAAAACATTGGAAAGTGAGAAAACACAACCAAATACAGAAACACACTGCAACCACAGAAAACATAACCAAATACAGAATCATGTTGCAAAACTGAAAACACAACCAATACAGAAATATCGTGTGAAACTGCTGCAAAAAGTAAAAGTGTTTACAGATTTTTTTTACATTTCTTTCATAACTAAAATATTACATGACTAAAGAAAGCATCAACCTATTATGGTACAGTGAAATGTGTGTATCAAAAATATCCTTTGAAACAATTTAATTCATTTGGAATTTCTTTACCAAGATTTAACCGAGATCATGAGGAGATCACACACACAGACACACCCTCACTACTCATCTCCTCTCCCTTACTGTATTTCCCACAAGCCTACACACACACACACACACACACACACACACACACACACACACACACACACACACACACACACACACACACACACACAGGCAAACCCATTTCCACATAGCATTTGTACAGATTTCACAATATGGGAGACAGTGGACAGGATTGTTAGAGCCTGACTTGTCAGCTCTGTCCTGGGACAGGACAGTAATCTCTAAATCAGCACCTTTACATACACACAGTGTCACAATGGAACACACAGAGTCATGAAAAACAGCTTCCTTGCTTACACACACTGTCTTTCTCAAAAAAGTCTCTTTCTCCCTCTGACACATTCACACACAAACACACACACACACACACACAGACAAAGGCACTGTTGTCACAGTTCTGTTGAACAGAGTCAGTGTGTCATAGTGTCTGAATTGTGCTGTCACCCTCTGTCTCAACAAGACTAATACGGAACCATTCATAATTATTAACAATAAAAGTACAAGACTTTTTTTTTTTTTTTACAAACACACACCACTGCATCTTTACACACACACATACGCACACACATGCTTTGACTAAAAAAAATTGGAGGATGGTGGTGAGGGCACCAGAGTTGTAATGACGGCATGTTACTGTAAGTTCATTGCCTGTGTTTTCTACAGATTGTCAGTGTCAGCCGTCATGATGATGTGCGGCTGTGAAAGTTAGTGCTAATGTAGATGAGCATTAGGCTGCTCTGTAGGGGGTTTATTCTCCCAAGGCGTCAGTAGATTACATCACCGTCCTTCCCTTTGATTTCCGCGTGTTGATGTCTGTTTGTCTGTAAGTAAGCATGACAGTAGAACAGAGGGATGTGAGCCTTGAAGGAGAGATGACAGCGGGGATGAGTGCCAGCCAAAGAAGGAATGACAGGAGGGAGGATGGGCGCGGTGAAAAGCAGGAAAGAAGGATGGCAGGAGATGGAGGGGCAGCCAGAGGCAGCGATGACGGATGAAAAGTCAATCCTGCTTTGAGGAATATGTGTGTGTGTGGGTGTGTGTAATAGTTGCCGGCTATATGTACACTTTATTCTTGCCTGCAGCAGTTGTTTTCAAAGACGAATGTGCATTTATGGGTAACATGCATATGCAGAAAATAAGATGAACTCTGTGATATAAAGCGTTTCTGGCAAAATCCTTGAAACTTAGAAAATAACCTAATGTGCTGCATAAAGCAGTTTTAATTTTGACTAAGTTAAAGGGAC
The DNA here is from genome assembly GCA_035609425.1 of Epinephelus awoara. Classification (NCBI taxonomy): domain Eukaryota; kingdom Metazoa; phylum Chordata; class Actinopteri; order Perciformes; family Serranidae; genus Epinephelus; species Epinephelus awoara. The sequence continues at coordinate 38,019,626 of CM069298.1, read as the reverse complement.
AGTTTTTTGCCTCTTACCTGCAGTGTTTTAAATCAATCTAGATTGTATTGGTTTGAGTTGCCAAGTGCTGGAGATCTAGGTCTTCTCTGCAGTGTAATGGAACTAGACAGTAATCCAATAAATGAAATAAAAAAAAATGTAAAACTCAACAGCAGTGTTTCTTTCCAAAAATCATGACACATTTGTCGCTTTTTCGTCGAAAAAATTTGCCCTCTGTTTGAAAGAACTCAAGACAAAAACAGTTCGGAATAAACACTGATGTGGAACTTAATTGTACAAAAAAAGCCCCTTGAATGTAAAGACATTTAATCTTTATATTATTAAACCTTTCTCCTACTTCACAGTTGTAGGTGCTCTGTTTTGTCAACATTCTTTTCATGTTATGCTGTATATAAAACGTGCAGTGTTTGCTAATAAACCCATGTTTCTTTTTTCTTTTTCTACAGAACCTCACAACACCTGAGATCTGATGCTTCCTGCCATCACCATGGAAACAGAGGCCAGTCATATGCTGGAGGCGGCACTGGAGCAGATGGATGACATCATTGCAGGTACGAGCTATGAGTTAGCAGAGTGTTTTTATCCTGTTGAGAACTTGTCCATGCTGGTTGTAGCATTTTGTCTTCTATGTGTGTTCTATGTGTTGAGGACTACGGATGGAAATTAGCCTTGTGCTAAATCCAGCAATTTTTATGATGTATCATGTTCCAGGTACTCGTATCTGCCACATGCCCTGTGTTCATTAATTTTGCACTGTCCCGTCCAAATAAACAAATAAACTAAACTTATGTGAGATGGTAATGGCTGAGTGGAAGTCAGTGGAAGGTTTGTCATCGAGAATCACAGTAGTTGGATCACAGTAGATTTTATTATCTCTCATCAGTATAGATGTGTCAGTGCAGTACAAATGAGAAATCAAGCAAAACAGAAACTCCAGAAAAAAAGTGGTAATTTCAAATTTGAAAAAAATCACACAATATGAGAGTAATATTAATTTCCCAGGATTCATTATTCATGTGTGTGTTATTTGGATTTTTAAGCTATCACCAGAGTCACTGCAATTTACTTTTTTTGTTGTTTTTTTTTATACATTTTTTAACTTATCATCAGCTGTGTGTATCTTTTTTCATGCCTCTGCGCCAGTGTAAACTGTGGCTGGAAGCATTATGTTACACAGTATCTCAGATTATCTCAAGCCTTGAGAGGATTTCTTCAGATGTGGCACAAACATCTACTTGGACTCATGGATGAACCATAGACCATATAAAGATTGGTGACATTACAGCTCCCCAAAAGTGGAGCCTAAATATCTCAATTGCCTCCTGGTGGCTGTCTACAGTACAGCCACCCTGGCTGTAGCGACAAACCTTGTTGTTCCGTGTTAGCAGATAAGAAATGGGCCAAAGTAAAAAGTACACATCAAATAAATTTTTGCCAAAGATGGTTTCTGTCATTTTAGCTAGTTCTTATTGTGTTTGTGTCTGTTCAAGTGTTCATTTTGCTGATAATTTTAGTTCTAAGTAGTTATTTGATGCTATTAAAAGGAAGTAGATGTGTTGACTAGGGATGGGTTTCGTTAGGATTTTTATGAATCCGATTCCGGTTCTGCTTATCAAATCCAGTTCCTAACGATTTCTTATTTCGATTCCAAAATAGTGAAAAATAAAAGGTCAAATGTTTATTTAACAAAAGTAACTTTATTCCTTTACCTTTTAAGAAAATGTTTAATAAAAATAAAATCCTGTCTGAGCAGCATTCGTGCTAAAATACTATACTGCATTGTATTCACTGTAAAACAGCAAATAAACATCAAGAAATAAAGTAATTGTTTTGATGTTAGGAGATCAGTAATACAGTGTGGCGGCGTGTTTTGATAACGCAATCAAACAGCGTGCCGTGACGGGCGGAGTGAAATGTCGGCTCCAATAATATCCTCTTCTTGGTGTCATGACTGCCCAGTAGTACCTGAACAGCCGAGCCAGCCGAACACAGGTATGTGACGTGTCAGAGGAGAAACGAGCCGTTCACATTTCTGTCATTGTGGCAGGTAACGGCCCACAAACCTCACCGCACTTTAGGGACTGTTCTTTACTTGTCAGGGGAGGAGGGTGGCTGGTTGATTTTTATTTTATTTATTTATTTTATTTTGATCCCCCTATGTTGATCACTTATTGATGCTGTTTTTGAAGTATAAATAAGTCAGTAACTAGTTGAATTATCATTAATGTATTATAGAAAAGGGATTTATCTTTTTATAAATGACAAAAGGCACATGGTGGTATCCTGATACTACTCAGAACCGTGATACTTTCATTGGTATCATACAGTAGGTCCCAATTTTGGTACCGTGACAACACTAATCTGGAGGGGGTTCATCTGCAAAAAGAATGAAAAACTAAACAACGATATTCAGTATTCGGTACTCTGTATTCGGCCAAGCGTTTAATATTATTCGGCTTCGGCCCCAAATTTTCATTTCGGTGCATCCCTAGAATTTTTGCCACAGGATTTAGGATGGAAATAGGTGACGTTACATTATGTAACTTACCTGAATGACAGAGACACGACGATAGGGATATAGTCCTTTAACCACAAACTTTGTTATCGCTCGGTGACACTCCTCAGTTTTAGCTTTTGTCAGCCTCTTTTTCGCCAACGTGAACGGCGCTGAACTCCTCCACATACATACACATCTACACATACACCGATGCGACACGGTAACCGGTGAACAGCTGAGCGGCCCCGGTGGAAACAGAGTGAAGATAACTAGAAAATTACTCGAGTTGCTCGGCAGCTACACTCGTTACTGTAAGTGCAATTAAGCCTTAGCGAGTAAGAAGCCAATACTTTATCAATACATATGTTCAGCAAGCATGAACATGTAAACATGTAGACAGCAATATTCAATATGTCTCTCATCCACGGTCGCTAACGTTATGTCTTACACAAGGACAGCACGCTAGTTCAGCTGATGGTGAATTGTTCCTAATAAGCTCAAATGACAGCTGTCTGTATGTAGAATAACTTAGTTTGACACTTATCTTAAAATACTTTTAAACTTAGCTGCTGGCTGAGACAAACTGTCCCCAACTCTCACGTAATTAGCCAAGCTGGTGGAGCCAAATACAGGACACATGCCAAATCATCTATGTCATCAGCCTGATTTGAATAAATTTTCCAGAACTTTTAGGTGTGGTGAAAACGCAAACCACACAGATTACCAAGAATTATTTTACTCAGGTAAATAAATTCTTGGTAATAAAAGTTCCTGGAAATGTTGGTGGAAAAGGGGCTAGGTTGAACTAGAACTAGAATTTGGTGGTCAAACCTCACAAAACATGTTTTGGCCTAACTCAAGAATTCATATACTAATAATAACAAAATTTCACACAAAAGTTTAATCGTATAAAATTATGAAGTGATGACATTTTATATCTTCAAAGTCAAAGGTAGGGATGGGTATCATTAAGATTTTATTGATACTACTACCTTTATCGATACTCGTTTTGGTACTTTATCGGTACTTTAGTTTAGTTTTTATCAGTCACTGTAAGTCATTCCTGCTGTCCTCCTGACCTCCTGTCCTCCTATCCTCTGTCCTGCTCCCTCTCTGCTGATGTGATTCACTGTGTGCAGGTAACATTAGTGCCGGTGTAGAGAGAGTTGGGCTGTTTGTCTCAGCCAGCAGCGAAGTTTAAAGGATCTGCCCAATTTTAAGATAAGTGTCAAACTAAGTTAGTCTACATACAGACAGCTGTCATTTTAGATTATTAGTAAAAGTTAGCTATTAGCCGAACTAGCGTGCTGTTCTTGTGTAAGACATGGTAGTGTCCGTAGATGAGAGACTGTGGATGGAACATATTGAATATCTCTGTCTACATGTTTATGCTTGCTGAACACATGTATTGATAAATTATTGGCTTCTTACACGCTAAGGTTTAATGTCTCTTACAGTAACGAGTGTAGCTGCCATCAACTCGAGTAATTTTTGAGAATGTGGAGGAGGTCAGCCCTGGCACAGAGAATTAGATTACAGCAGGTTAGTCAGTGGTAAACTAGTGAACTTCACCTGTGACATTGATAATTTTGTGTTAGAGTGTGTGTGTGTGTGTGTGTGTGTGTGTGTGTGTGTGTGTGTGTGTGTGTGTGTGTGTGTGTGTGTGTGTGTGTGTGTGTGTGTGTGTGTGTTAGAAACGCGTGTGTGCTTTGCAGTGTGTGACTGCAGCCAGTTCAGCCTCGGTCAAAAAGGTTTAACTAACAGTGGGGTAAATGTTTAATGTGGGAAAACAAAGGCTGAGAAGAACAAAGTATCTCTTCAATCAGAAAAGAACAGAGAGACACAGAGATATAAAACGAGTAAGGGGACTTTGGGTTTCTTTTGGGCCCAAAACACGGTGACCTCATCGAGTGCTCTGAGTTTGCTATTCCGGCTCTCAGTGACCACAAATAGAAATACATTAAAAATCCCATTAGCGATAACATCAGACATTCACTAACAAGGAAATTAGAGACACTTATCAACAGAATGTATATGTTTCATGCTATTTTCCTTTTTGGTTAAGCATCATGTGGGAATTCTAGTGAAAGCACTCCAGTGGTTAATGACTTTGATGCTTGTATCGTTGTTGAGGTGAATGAAATTGTGCCACCAATAACTCTTTACAGGCAGGGCAGTGATGGCAAGACAGTTCCCAGACGCAGTCCTCCCCATTAACCCTTCCAAATATTTCAGAGAGCTTCAGAAAAGAGAGCTGCTCTCTGGGTCATGGTGAAAATAATTTTAATTTGGAAAATGGCACCTGTCATGAGCTAAGAGTTGAAAAGCGATGCCTCTGAGATTGGTGGTGTGCACTTGTAATAGTTGCAGATCAGACAGCACAGACAGACAAAGACAATCAAAAACAGCACAACTGCTGCAGTTTGTTCATAATGACAAAAGAATGCAAAGGATTAAAGGTAGACAGCACTACTACGACAGAACATATTATATGATGACCGTATCACAGTTCCATATTACCTATTCTAAGCAGGCTCCGAGGGGTAACTAGACCCTATTCAATCATGATTTAATGCTTCTGCACCGACAATAGCCATGGCCAGAGACAATGGGTCTCATTCATGAAAAGTGAGTAAATCTGTGTGTAGATTTGCACATAAAAGCCTGCTCTACTAAAAACCTACTCCGGATTCAGGAACGCCGCGGGAAACTCAGATTTGATCGTAAACACGTGTGTATGATCATGAATGCCAATCCATCATAAAGTGACAGCGCGCTCCCGGTAATCATCAATTAGCATAAATCCCCGCACATGAATAGCCAATGACCACCATATAAGGGGGTGTAGGTGCATCCTGTCGACCTGTCAGTCATGGCGCAAACAAAGAAAGAGAGAGAAAGAAAAAATAATGTTTCCGAAGTGGAGATCGAAATAATTTTGGGTGAAGTGGACAACATGTGGAAAACATTTTATTTTCTTCAGTTAGTGGTGGTGTGACAGGGACAGGCAAAGCGAAGGCCTAGAGGGAGGTAACAGATGCTGTTAATGTTGTCTCCGTGGTACAAAGAACCATGTCAGAGGTGAAGCGTAAATGGTTTGATATGAAACTGGAGGCAAAGAAATGCATAAGCACACACAAAAAATACAGCGGTCACCAAACAAACATAAGATTCATTTGTGGGTTTTTGAATAAAGTGGGAACAGGAAACCAGAGATGTTTTGTGCGTAATGGATAAACTCTAAATCAGTGATGGCTGTGGGAATGTAAAGCTATTTAACATTTATTTTAACAAATGATACGCATAACATATAGCCTAGCAGGTTTGTATGCATCGTCTTCAAATTTGCCTATTTGAATCTTAATAGCCTAAAGCTCTGTTTAATACAACGTAAATTAATCATTATCAAATCAGATTTATTCATTCAAACGATCATCCTCCTTCCACCTGCTGCCCCTGCTGAACACAGGCATCGAGGCCGAAGAGGCTGTGATCCGGCTGTCCTTACGGATATTTTTATTATCATCATTCAACATGTAGAGAGAACGTGTAATCTATTGAGTCGATTTACGTAGATAATTCACAATCATGAACCTAATCTGGATCTTAAACCTGCTAATTGCCAAATAATTTAACTAAATGTGTTATATGTTTAATATGTTGTCATGTTTAGATTACATGTTTCAAAGGCATCTGTGTATTGTGTACATAACAGAGCGCAAAACGAATTAAAATTGTCATTTCCAATAGTGAAAAGCAATATTCATGTGCTTTACTAAATTTACACAAGCACTACGAGTGGTCAGGAGCAGGAGTAGATTTTGTTAGTAGCTACGAAAAGATCGGAGCTACTAAAATATTGATGAATGCGGACACGCACGTAAATTTCCGTCTGCGAACAGTTTACACACAAATTCCCTCTGCTCACGTTTCATGAATGAGACCCATTTTGTTTTCGGATTGTCCATCCGTCCATATGCACGTACGTCCGTACATCCGTACATACTTAGGTCTCATCCTTGTGAGTCTGATATCTCGAGAATGCCTCAGTTGTCCACTTTGAGTCAACGATGAACTGATTAGTTTGTGATGGTCAAAGGTCAAGGTCACTGTGACCTTGTCTGTCTCATTCTGGGGAACAAGATATCTCAAGAATGCTTGAAGGAATTTCTTCAAATTTGGCACAAACGTCCACTTGGATGCAACGATGAATTGAGTAGTTATTGGTGGTCATAGGTCAGAGGTAAAGGTCACTGTGACCTTGTCCATCTAAGTCTTGTGAATGCGATATCTCGAGAACCGCCTAAGGGAATTTCTTTAAATTTTACACAAACATTCATTTGGATTGAAGAATAAACTAATCAGAATTTTGTTGTCAAAGGTCAAGGTCAGTGTGACCTCACAAAATTTGTTTTTGGCTATAACTCAAGAATTCATACACTAATTATGACAAAACGTGGACACACAAATGTCTAATTGGATAAAATAAAGAAGTGAACACATTTTATATCCAAAAGGTCTAAAGTCAGCTTCACCGTGACATCATAATGGTCTGAATAAAACACTTTTCTGGCCATTATTCAGTGTCATAACTCAATAACAGAAGGGGAGACATTTGGTCAGATACTGAATTGATGACACTAATCTTGGGTGTCCACCTTGAACCTGTGCTGATTGTATAGATCTTCTGCGCTGCAGGGGAAGATGTGTGTGATGCATCCATGTGTTATAATTTGTAGCATCTTTTCAGCAACAAATGCAGCATGTCAACTGTCATGGCTACATATGAGTCTCGACAGACATGGATGTAAACTGTAACTGTAACTTAACTGGTACGTGGAGGCATAAAACCATGGGGTGGTAATACTAGTCGTGCCTTAGTGACTGATGTGAAAATCAATTTTCTTAAATGGTCCAGTATTGAGAGAGGGGGCTGCAGCCGACAGCTGCACAACACCTGCAATGTAACCAGATGGGTCACTTGTGAACCGTCATTGTATGTCCATTAAAAGTGGTTATTTTTGCCACAGACAGGCTCATGTTGTTATTGTTATAACAGGAAGACAATGCTGGAAATGTGAGTGAGAGAGAATGTATGTGGTGTTGGGATGCAGAAAGTGCAGCCTAATGTTATAGAAAGATTTTCAATGTCACGTTCCTAATGCTGTCCTCTTGTACCAAGTCACATCTTGTGAGATTTACGAACGAGACTTCATCTTGAGCGAGACTTAGACGCAATAACAAACAGACTGGATCAAGCGAAAGGTAAAAAGTCACTTCAGACACTTGTAATAACAATTTGAGCTGCTCTATGGCAAAAATAACCACTTTCAATGGATGCACAGTGACAGTGCACAAATGACCTATCTGGTTACATTACATGCATTTTCGTGGCTGCTGGCTGCAACCCTGTCTCTAAATACTGGAGTTTTAAATATTGTTGTTCACAATACTGCACAAAAGCATGACAAAAGAGAGTCCAGGTTTGAAAATGACAAAGTTACCCTTTAAGTAAACCCCAATGAATACTGGGTCTTTAAGGCAGATACTAATATCAAAAGTTTAAAAAAATCCATTAACGTTATATTATTTGTTTTATTTACTTTAGTGAATGCAAAATGAAAACAAACATTTCATGTTTGAGGGCTTTTTCTGTTCTCATGTTGAAGTGTCCGAACCCCAAATTAATTTCAATGGTAAGGCCATCATCTTGCACAGTAGCTTGCTGCCAAAACTGTGTGTATGTGAATGAGTGAATGAGAAGCAAATTGTAAAGCTTTTTGGATAAAAACACTATGTAAATACAATTTGATAATTATACCTTAGATGCACAGAGGTATAAGACCCGGAAACACTTACCAATGAGAGCAGAATGAGCTTTTTTGTGAGGGGAGCTTAAAGAGACAGGCGCTTAAACAGAGCGTTTCAGACAGAGGGTTAATACAGACATACAGTATTCAGGCAGACAGTTTGAGAAAAATAATGTGGTTTTTTTTAACTTGGCAGCATTTAAACACGTTCAAACTGAAACCCAAAATACTACTATGAGCCTGAGAATGAGCATAATATGGGACCTTTACATTTATTTTAGTGGATTTTCATCTGAATTAACTTCCCTGTGTTGTAACAAATAATAAAGTCATCACAGTATTGTTTCATGAATGTACAGCAGATATCCAAACCTGACACTCAAAAACAATATCAAATGAATAACTTGTCCTCCTACAGTTGAGTTATAGGCTACCTGTGCTGGAGGTGCTGATGCATTTTGAATTTACAAGAGTTGACAGTGCATGAATAATGCTTTCCTCTGCGTGCTCTGGCCCAAATACACCACATGGATGAATGACGAGATGCATGAGTTCATGTTCTGTTTGTTTCTGTAGTCATATTGTACATGGTTCATGTACAGTATGACCAGCCTAAAGTTATTTGTTAATACAATGTGCAGTAAATGCAGCAGTGAGTCAATGCTAAGTTTTCCACTGTCACTGTTAATACTTCATCCTGTGAGAATTTTTGAGACTTAAGGATACTTCGTATCCTGTGTCCGTCATATAAGTTCGGGTAAATAGTGATGTAGTATTTCCCTGGACTGTTTAAGGTGTTCAGTGATGACCTCATAGATTAGAAGTGACTTTTACTTCCAGAATTCGTAGCTTTCAGTTCCTCACTTCTCTCTGTTGTGCAGAGGCTGCTTTAAGATATTCAAGCAAAGGTTGTTCTCATTATACTGTTTATTAAATTTGGACTCCATATGGAGGGACTGTAATGCGTGTCAGAGTCACAATTACTTGAGTGCATCCAGATGTGTGTGTGTGTGTGTGTGTGTGTGGGTGTGGGTGCCAGGGAAATGATCCAGGTGACACATGGACATTTTGGAAATATTCAGGAGGATGTATGGCTCTGAATAAACTCTGCTCTCCTAGTTTCCAAAGCTCCATTCTCCATTCCTCCTGCAGCGGCTGGTAATCCACCTAACAAATTTGTTTTGCATCGTAGTCATGTTTTAGTTTTGAACAGCAGCATTACTAATAATTGTTCTGGGGTAAGTAATTGTCTCCTCTCTGCTCTTCTGTTCCCTTCCACATACTCTACAGGATCGAAAGCAGCAGCGGTGGAGTTTTCTAACAGCATGTATGACCTGGGTTCTCCAGTCAGCGCCGGTCCTCTGCAGGTGGTTCAGTTAGCTGAGGACCTCAAACTTGCCTTGGAGCTTCAACCCAACCAGGACGAGAGAGAAAGCCTTAGAGCACAATTACCTCCAGAAACAGCACAGATTCTCACAGAGTGGCTACAGAGCGGTGCTGTGAGTACACTGTGTGCTTCAAATCAACTTCCATCTTTATATGACACGTCTTAGTCTTAAGATAAAGCTTGCTTTCTGCAGTGTAATGTTCAAAAATGTTGTTGCAGCCCCGTCAACTGGAGATGTCACTCTTTATTTATCTGTATTGCATCAAGCTACATCACCATGTGTTTTTTTCTTTTTCAAGCAGTCCAAAAGAATCTGATTTTAGTTTCTGCTGTGTTTTTTTTTAAACAGCGTGGTGGATTGTTTGGGCTTTTTGCCAATTTTTTTTACCCTATTTGGTGTTCATTTTAGGCAAGAACACTTTAAGAAACAGCTGACGATGAGCATCGGCCTAGATTGTAGACTGAGCCCAGTAGCCAGAATCTGTTTTTCACAGATGATTTAAAAATTGCTATATCTGAAGTGCATCATGGGTTTCACCATCATTTTAGAGGTATTCTGCATTTTCTTTGCATTCACCTCTGTGTTAAAACATATGGCAGTAAATAACTTAAGTAATTATATTGTATGAAAAGGGGGTAGGATTAGATGATTTTACTTCTTCATACTACCTTTTGAAGATGTGTTGATTTCTTTATCAAATGTTAAACAAACAGTGTGAAAGGTTGAGGGGAATTTAGTGCCATCTATTGGTGAGGATTGCAGATTGCAACCAGCTGAAACTTCTTCAGGTTAGATTTTGTTCAGAGTTCATTGTTCACGAGGTTTTTACTGGGAGCTGAATTTTTGGCAGAGGTCATTGCCTGTTTTTGTTTTAAACCAGTCGCTTTAGCAATAAGCTTGCCTTGCTCTGTTGATATATTGTTGAATTTAACAGAGCCAATTGCTTACGGTAAGCATCTACTCCTTCTAAAAGATGATTCATGATTCCTTATGACTCATAAATAGTCACTTGTTCATTCGGCAAACATTGAATATTATGTGGTATTAATTTTAGCTTCATGCAAAGCGAATGAATGTGATATTTCACATTAAGATGCTCATCTGCCTTAATAAAACACTTTACAGGTTTTTATAAAAACTGATTTATTACATTGAAGTTCTACCAAGTGAAGATATTTCAGCTTGTAAATCTTTTATATTGAATATTTCTGTGTCATTGGCCAGAAGGTTTATAGAGCTGCTCATGTCCTTAGAGATTACACAGCTGGGTTGGAAATTGCACTGTATGCTCAGTGTACATGTCTCAGCTAATAAAAGTTGTGTTCACTTGCACTCAGAACAGGATGGATCGCCTGGTAATGCACAAGTTATATAAGTGTATTCATTGTGATGTTTTGGAAGTTGACATTCTCTGAGAAGTGGAGTCAGATGTGCCGCATGCTAACCAAAAGAACCAGCTGTTTAGTTTGAAAGGCCTCATTCAGCAAGGAGTATTTGTGTTTATGTTTTTTTCTCTTCTTTCAAGGTCAGAGTTATTCATTTAACACATTAGGAAAGAGAGACTGGATTCATCTGTTCATTCAGCAGTGGTTAGAGCAGGAGGCTGGTTCAGGATCACAAACAATTTTTGCTTTCATAACTATATTTTTCTGTTCCTCTGATGTGACTCTGTGGTCACAGCATTCAGCCTAATGCTTCTTAAATGCTTCTTTGGTGTGAATTAGTTTATTTAAATGATGTCGCTTGTATCACTGTAGACATTCAATCAAACAGATCAGTCAGTAGAGGTACAGTCAGAGCGGAGTCAGATGGGGTCAGCTGAGAGGTCAAAGGCAGGGGAGAGGAATTTAGCTGCTGTGCTACAGAACAGTTATTCTCTGCTGCAGGAGGTTGGCACGTCTCTGTGAGGATGAACTCAGAGCTCATTTGGTCTCTGTCCCAGTCTTACACCAGCCATCCTTTTTCTTTCTTTCTTTCTTTCTTTCTTTCTTTCTTCATTTGGTATAATTTGTGATAAGGATGCATGATAATATCGGCACATCATCCGTATCAGCCGATATTGGCGTTAACTTGAAATACTGAAATTGGCCAACATGCCAACTTTTGTTTTGTTTTGTTTTTTAAGATTTTTTTTTTTTTGGGCAGTTTTGCCTTTAATTGATAGAAAGTCAAGTGTGAAAGGGGGAGAGAGAGAGGGAATGACATGCACAAAAGGGCCACAGGCTGGAGTCGAGCCCATGCTGCTGCGGCAACAGCCTTGTACATGGGGCGCCTGCTCTATCCACTAAGCCACCGACGCCCTCTGATTTTTTATCTTTTTTTTTATAAAGTGACGAAGTGAACATGTATAAAAAAAGGAATGTAGCCAGCGTGACTTCATCCAATGGTTTGTAGACTTCCATTTCGAAGCCTTGAGTTTGGCATTATGGCCGTTGATATCATGTTTTTTTTTTTGGAGCCAGAAGTGCCCATATTTGGAAGAGAAAGTTAGAGCTAACCCTAACACTAGCTGCTTGCTTAGTTAGCACAACACATTTACAGCTATGGTAACTGCGATAATACTTATGCTAATGATGATTTTCACTAGGATAAAACAGGCTTAAACCATTAAAACAAAATGTACTTACCATAGATACTGAATATCTGACTCCTTTGAGGTTTTTTAGTGCAACTAAATGCTGAACAAGACTTTTTTAAGTCGACTAAAATGTTACAGATAACTTTGATGAACTAAAAATATACTGAAATAGTGACAACTAAGACTATGGCTGTACTCTGTGAATCTTGGGTTACACTTGAGTTACATTGTCCGTGTGGTACCAACTTGTCACGGTCTGCACCCACCTGTCACTCAAAGTGGCCAAACCCCTAATTATGCATAACCAGTGTTAATTTTGTTGACGAAAACTATGATGAGTATTTTTCATCAACAAACTTTTTTCTTTGATAAAAATGAGACGATGACGAGCTAAAATTAGATCTTGTCAAAATCCATGTTTCAATTTTGTTGACGAGAAGAGACGAAAATGCATGTGGTGGACTATCGTACTCTGAAAGCCGAGAACGGCCATGCTCGCAATTATCTTCAAATGCTGCATGAGTGACAGGCTGGCAAACTCCAGTAAACAGTCTGCACCAGTAGTCATAGAGCTTTTCAAATGATGATCAGTAAGTGTGTGCTTGAAAATTCCCCCCTTAAAGCTTTCAAACACTGCCGGAGGAATGACAGTTTGTTGGTGTAAGTGTTTGTAAGTATGAATTATTTGTAAATGTGGGAAAAAATTGTCTGGATAAAATTTTTATACAAGCTGTTACCTTGATTTTAATTTCTAACACATGAATTATCCTAACTGGATTGAAGATTGAAAAAAACAAACATAGAAAACATAATGGCTAAAATTTAACTAAAATGTCATGAATTTTCATTGAGTAACATGTTGTGAATTTTTGTTAAATAAAACCAGACTAAAACTATGAAGGTTTAAAATGACTAAAATGTGATTATAGCATTTTCATCTCAAGACTAAGACTAAATCTAAAATTGTCAACATTAACACTGGTAACTGTAAATCTAAGTAATTCACCCCCCTGCGCAGTTGTCATGAATAGGGAAGTTAGCTTTGGAGACCAAAACTGTTTCTTTGTACCAGGCTGTAAACATGTTTATTTCTGCTGTAAAATTGGGCATTTTAACATGGGGGTATATGAGGATTGACTCGCTTCTGGAGCCAGCTCCAAGTGGTCATTTGAGGAACTGCAGTTTTTGGCACTTTCATGTTGGCTTTATTTTTCAGTTTTGGAGGTTGCAGCTTTTCAGTAGTCACCACAATGTCATTGCAGTCCTCATCATTACTGTGAAGTTGTGCTGTTTGTAGCTACAGTTGCAGTGTTTTCACAGAGAGGGAAAGAGGGAAGGAAACAAGAGGAGAGGTTGGGACGGGTTCCATTAAGTTTTCCTCAGAGACACAATTACAACTTGACTATTATCAACTTCCTGCGTTGAGCCGCCTCCCTCACACCCTCTGTCTGTCCTGCGTGGCCTCTCAGCCGCTCTAACTTCTCTGTTTACAACATCCCTCACTATTTTACCTTTTTTTTTCACGCTATTCGTTTCCACTGCTACTGCCGCTCTCCCCTCTCTCACTGCTACTCTGGATGTTTGGACACCCTCCCTCTACTTTCTGACGTGAGTCTGTTTGTAAATGAGTTACTGAGTGTAGTAGGCAGGCGCTCTAGACTCTGGTGAGAGGACTGTGTTGCTCAGGATTGTTAAGGTAAGGTCACACTTCTCAAGTATGGTGAAAGAATTCTGATGTTTTTGGCTTTTTAGCCATTTGAAACCCCGCAACTGAATTTGATGTACTATTTTTGCTATGTAATATGTAGTCAGAAGGTCTGTTTTCCATTTTTGCAAATGACAAACATACTGTTTTGAATTTCTCTAGTGTTTTCTGCTGAATTTACTGACATACTGTTGTTACATTCAGTTGTGTGAGATTGTTTGTTGCTGTTGCTGAGTGTTGTCCTGCAGAGGCTGCTGTTTTCTGCTCACAACACTGACTGAGACGGTTGAGACTTGAAAAGGCAAAGCGGATCTTGGATCCAGTTCAGCAGCTTTTCGAGCCCCTATATTGTTTCAACAGCAGATGTCTCACATGTTGCACACAGTCACCGGCCAACCCTCCCTCTTTTTCTTTCTTTCTTTGTTTTACTTTGATTTCTCCAGCTCCCTCTCCCCTTTTCTCCCCCTCTCTTATTCACTCCTCCCTTCTGTCCCAGTTTTTCTCACTAAGTTCAGATTTCCTGTGCTGTTGTGACATGCAGTGTAACGGGATGGTATTGTCTTTACTAGTCTATTATTTGACTTAATTATACTGTATAGAGGAGTGAGGTTGAGTTGATGGTATGGACTGAGAATGGACATTTCATGAAGAAAAAGGTTATGTGTTTTGAATCAGCTGAAAAAGCATCTAGAGGTCGTTAGCCATCTTCAGTGTTGATTCCCTTGAGGCAAAATTTCAACTGAAGTGAAACGTCTCTAATTATACTAGCAAGACATCAGTGACATCTCCTAAAGGGATTCATGCTGTGTCTTTAATAATCTGTAATAAAAGCTCATTGGTTTTACAAATATAAACCATAAAAAAATATCTGGATGTTATTAAAGGGGCAGATTGGTTTAGAATTAATATTCACCCTGATTCACCCTGATTTTATGCCCCTGCACATACAGACCTGGTTGTGTTTCCTGCTGCACACTTGATTCTTTGGCACTTGTTCACCACAGTTTATGGTAAACAAGTACCATTTTTCCATACACATGCGCCGGCTTGGCTTGACTTTGTTTGACTCAGGGTGTCAGCTAAGCATGGCAGGGATTTGTGTCACCATCACAACAGGGCTTCCCACTTGAAGGTGTGTTAAATTGATGATGGTTTGTCTTGAGTGATGACATGTAAAAGCAGCGGGCTGATCCATGGCTAAAAGTGTTATTTCATTACACAGCAGGGCAGGTAAAAGTTGTTAGAGGTGAGCTGTTTGCAGATGAGCAGTAAGAGCCTGTTGGCTGCAGCTCTACATCCAGTATCTCACTGTGGCTGTCTCTGCTTTTACTCTTAATCCTTGTGGTATTAGTAGACTTGTTTCAAATACCCTCTGAGTTTTGCTAATTTGGTGATAAACACATGGATATCCTATAGATTCTTCACAATTAGAGTTCCCTGTTATTTTGTCATTTAAAAGCTTTTATTGCTAAACAGCAAATAAGAAAATGTTGGGTTTTTATCATCCGTAACCTACTGTAACACACTGCATATGGCTGAAAGCATGCATAAAACAATAGAATAAAGCTTATATCTGAAAGAGAAATAGGGACGCAGGAGATAAACTAAACTCCAAACCACGGAGATTGGGTTTGGACCACAAAAGTACTAAGAGCTGAACACACAGAGACTTTGAAAAACATTTTTCTCTCTGGTCTCCTGCAGACAGAGGTTAGTTTATTCTTGCAACACATGCGCTTGTTTCAGGGGGAGAAAGGGGGTCATCAGGGGTTGGCTGCTGTTGCTGAGACATCACCACTACTCGCTTGGAGGCAGCTGGGCGCAATGTTGGCCTGACTCCAGAGATCGTTTATCTTGGGCGTGTTGAAACTGACAATAGAAACGCAAATCTGCACAACATGTTTGACTCAGGGTGGCCAGAAGTGCCCATTGAAAAACTCTGATGGTGCTCCGGTTGTGAGCACTCCTCAGAATATGCTTTCGGAAGTAACTAGAAGGTAAAGAGAAAACTGGATCATCAGCTAATGATTGTCAGTCAAAAAGTTACAAGCAAGTCTCTAGTCTCAACCTTCAACTCTCAAGCAAGTCGTTCAGGTCAAGCAAGTTGCAAGTCGAGTTGTATAAAATTCTGATCTGGTCAAAAGATAGCCTTCTAGCTGACCTTTCACATTGTGTGACGTTATGTGACAAAACAAAACGCAACTTCTCCACATCTAGAAAAATGCAAATATTTATTACATAAAAGTCAAGTCCCTTTGAGTCATCTATCTGAAGTCATGAATACCGAGTTGGAGACAAGTCGATTCTTTTATCGTTAGTCAATCAAGTCCTCAAATTTGCGACTGACTCGTGTCAAGTCATGTTACTCAAGTCCCCCACCCCTTCTGATTATACACCAAGTCAGGTCTTGCAAAGTAACAAAAATGGTGGCTGTAAGTGTTTGCTACAGTGTTTCAGATGCAAATTGTGTTATTATTACACCCCCCCCCCCCTTTTCTTTAAGTAATTTTATGCTTTTATTAGAGAGTTGACAGCTGAGAGATGGGGAGTGTCAGGCAAGAAATGTTCACAGCCTGACTAACTGGGAATCTTGTGGTTTGTGGATCAAAAAACCTAGGCCACCAGGGCTCCCCATCCAGCTTTAAATTTTGAGTCACAGTATACAATTTAAAAGCATCGTTAAGCTTAGGGAATGGTTGTGGCTATGGCAAATACACTATGGTTAGGTTTAGGCAACATAAACACGTGGTTAATGTTGAGGAAAGATCTGAGTACAGTTAATAGAACTGTAGAGGTTAAGGTTCACAGCCCTGAAATGGAGCAACATTTGTTTCCAGAAACAATGTCCCTGTTTCTATTATAATTCACCACCCTCTGTCAGCAGTTTCCAAAGGGACTGTTTCTTCAGTGGAAATTGTTCATGTAGCCCGTGAATTTCAATAGCAGATTAAAAACAGCCTGACAGATCATCAATGCAGCTCATATGTAAGGTTGGCTACACCCGCTTGTCTTCATCCTGTCCACCTTCTCCCTCTTCCTGCTTGTCCCTGCTGACCTACAGGAACAACATCAAAGACACTCATGCTCTGCAATTAGTCTGCACCCTGTGGGCTTCTGTCCAGGGGATATTCCATAGTCAAACACACACGCACACTCACAGATACACACATGTAAACACAGGAAGCATCCTAAGTTTATTATTGGCAGGAAGTTTGTGATACCCTGTGACTGCTGCTCGTTACCACTGACCCAGGGACAGTTACATGTCCTCAGATGATGTTCCTGTGGTCCTTACAGAGTTGACCATTTTAAGTTTTCCTAAACCTAGGCAGAGAATGTGTGTGTTTGCCTGTTTGGAACAGAAAAAGACAGGAGTGTTTAGCATCTTTATACAGATACCAGACACATAACAGAAGAATGAGCAGCCGGTAACAACATGGCGCAATCTACATCCAGAGCTGTGTATTTTTGGATGGAAGAGGAGACCAGTTCATGTTGTGTCAGCTGAAAGAGTTAAATAGTTTAAGATAAATGGATGGGAACAAAACATGGACTGGTGACCTGTTCAAAAAAAGTGGTGGAACAGCTGAACAATGTTTGATTGGTCCGTGATATAATAGATCAACTAGAAAAAGGTCCAACACTAACAAGCTGAAAGGGGCATATTGCCACCTATCATAGTAGAGTCGGACATACTTAAGTCAATCAATTGCCCTCATGTGCTTGTATACTGGGACAAAAACAGTAGTCTTATTAAATGGCCTAGTTGAGCTATAACTGTAGCTTGACGTAGCCGTGCATGTAAATGTACTGACTAACTTTGACTACTGTTTGAGCTGGGTGGGCAGGTATTTTACAGTCAGTTTACCAGAGCTTTTTGGCGTAAACGGTTGCCTGCTGTGTCAAGGCAGAGTTGTGTGATTTTTCTTTTTAGGTACATCACTGTGAGTGACTCTACACATTACACGTTTTTCATCATTTGAATAATTTTTATTAAAGTTCTTATTAGTGCAGCTTTTAAGATTCAATACGTGATTTAAAAGGATAAAATTCGACAAGAAGATTCAATATTGGATAAAATATGTAAAAAAAAAAAATATATATATATATATATATATATGTGTATATATATATATATATATATATATATACATATATGTATATTGTAAAACATTTCATGGGTAATGTGGTGCGGCTTTTTATGCTCTCATTAATGGATTTTAAGCTTTTAATCGATTTTAATTAGATTTCTAACTGTACCTGAATTGGCCCATATTGGATCTTGGTTAAGGAGTCCACAACGATGTCAGCTCACCACCTTAGTTTTAAGTGACTCTATCAATAGAGTATCAATAGAATATGTAGTTGTTTGCGAGGTGCCACTGTCAGTGACAGCCAAGAGAGCCACAGAGATTTTTAGAAATTAACCAAGGGCTAACCTCTGGGCCTGAAAAATGAGGTCAACATGGAAGTGCCAAAAACTGCAGTTCCTCAAATGGCCACTTAAGACTGATTTCAATAGTTATTTTCATCCTAAGAGCCCCACCTTAAAATACCAAACAGCTATTTTTTTTTAGGGCTGTACCCAAATATTCGGATATTCGAATATTCCTTTCTATGGGTAGGTATTCGTTATGAAAATTTGGTATTCGATATTCATTTTTTTATTTACTTTTTTTTTTTTAATTATTATTATTTATTTATTATTATTTTTTTTTACATATTTTTTGGTGCTAAATGTAGTCTTTTTGTTGTTGGTAAATGTAGGTTATCAATAAAAATCTAAACTTTTAAATTGCATTGTTAAAAATGTGAAAATATAGTATCACCTACTGACGGAGCGCACGGCACACTTGAGCGTATCCGTCTGAGGCTGTGGATCAATGCCAGGTTTTACCACTTTATCACTATTCCCTCTAACTTGTAGGTGTTTTTTCGTTATCTTTTGAATTTAATATGAATTATGGAACCGTTTTTGTCAACGTTTGTTTCCCCTGTTTTGTACAACAAATTATTGTTTAAGTTTCATTAAGTTTCTTTTGGAGTGCGTGACACAAGTGTGTTTTGAAAACGACCGCGGACTGTCACCTGCTCAACGCACCAGCACCTTCAGATGCCATGACAGTATAGATTATAGATTTATAGATTTTAATAATAATGTTAAAATATCATTTACAGAGTGATTTAACAGGCGATCACTACTGCCCGACCCACAGGTCCATTTGCGGTTCCTGTTGGTTACGGGTCGAGCCGCGCATCACTACTCAGCTCAGTCTATAAAGGCTGTACACAACAGTAGACATTATATTCTATTCAGGCCGGCAGAACCAGCAGTGCATCGGCTCTACAGTGCACGGCACTGCTGATTAACCATTTTATTGCAGCACAGAGTGTCTGCCAGCATTACTGGCATTAATTACTTGCAGAGGCTTCCTACAACTTGTTTCAACGGTTCCGATTTAATCAGAAGACAAATTAAACAAAGCAAAGATCTTGTCGCCGCTTTGCAAAACTCCGCAATACAATTAGGTCCGAAAAACCCCGGAGGAGTGCTTCGCATGGGGGCTTTGAAAGGAGCCGAGCCTGTACGTAAAACTGGCGAGAGCAGCACGGCCACGGCATTTACAATGTACATCACTTCATTGGGATATTCACTTATCTGCCCTCAATTCTGAATACAACACACACAAAAAAGTGGCCTTCTGAACACAAGGTCACTTTATAACAAAGTATTAAAATTAATGATTTGTGGTCTCATTATAAACATTGCAGGATGAGGCCTGAAAGTGGCGTGTGCCATTTCCCACTCAAAAGATGTGATCTGTAAAAACAAACTTGACTTGATGGGAGAAACTTTGACCCATGCTTACTAACATTTTGGAGATGGGAAATTGATGATGCAGATGGTCAGGTGGAAGCCTGATTGTAGAAATTTGCAAACCCTGTGCGAGAGGCAGTACTGTAGCTGTTTAATAGAATAAATGTAATAATTGTTAAAGAAGCACATTCTAAAGGTCATATCCTTGACTTTGTACTTTCTTCTGGTTTCTGCTCAGACAGCTTAGATTTAGTAGATGTTTTCGTATCAGACCACAGAGTTCACAGTCACAGTCTTCCCATTCTTGAGGACATTGTTCCAATGAAAATCAGAAAGCTAAAATCACACTCCCTCCCCCAGATGCATGACACGTATTCCATCCCTGAGACAAGCAGAAAATTGGAAGACAAATCAATTATTAGTTATTTAGAATACTCTCAGAGAATATATGGCAAAGTCCTAGAAAACAGTAAAAGAGGCAATATCCAAAAATAATCATAAGCCCAAGGTCTAGGTCTAGGTTAATGGACCATCCTGTACAGACCTTGAACCTGGTAATGATTTGACACGGAAATTCACTTCTCATTTTATTGGAAAGATAGACAGCGTTCTTTTTTAAATTTCACCGGATCCACGAAATCCTCCCTCCTTTTACAGTTTTCCCTCACACAACTTTAAACTACAGTATCAGCATCTCAGCATTAGATAAATGATGTGTTTACAACCTTGTTAAAGGTAACTGATATTTTTCAACCTGGACTCTTGTTATGATTAAAAAAAAATAAATTAAAGAGGACAACCTCTATAGGGATCCTTTCCATAATGTTGTCAGACACTTAATTTGAGCCTGTCAGTGGCAAATACAAGCACTTTTAGTTGACGTACATAGGCCTGTCATGATAATATTGCGTAATATTGTACTTTTAAGACCATTTCTATTATTTTTGTAATTTTGCTGTTTTTAGACCATTTTTTAAACGTATATAATGATAATAAAGGCATTATGATGCAAGTACACTCTTTTAAAGAGAAATAAACATTTATTTAACAAGAATATTTAGGAATGCAAAAAAGAAAATTTAAATATCCGAAATAACACATTAAAATACCTAAATAATAAATAAAGACCTTTATAAATACAAAAAAATAGACTCTCAGTCCCTGTTAATAAAAAGTGCACTGTAATAGAAAAAAATCAAACAACCAAAAACGATAAAATGGACTCTCAGTCTCCTGTCAAAAATTGCACTTGAAAAACCCCCCAAAACAATATATAAATAAGTAATAAATATAAATAAGTAAATGCAGTGGCATTTGGTTTAGGAACTAGTTCCATGTCTTTCTCCCCCACAGAGACAAAGACACTCGATGACGAGAGCTTTCCCTCCATTCATTATGCTAATGAACCAACTCACCTATGCACGGCAGTGAACGCTCTTGTCGTCCAGAAAACAAACACGCATGAATATGGCAATTAATCGTGGCCGGAAAAGTTACTGTCTCCCTTTAAATTTACCGTGCAATTAACCGACTTATTGCATATCGCGACAGACCTAGACGTACATTGACGGTCCTCAGTTGCCCACAGGGATTACATTGTAGCCTGCTTCATCGCCGCCGGCTGCAGTGATGTCGTTCTCAGTACTGGATTATTTTAAAAAACATTGTTGTTCCTGTCATTCACTTAGACACAAAAACATGGGAAAATAAGGCTCAGGTTGAAAATACCAGAGTTACCCTTTAACAAAAGTTCTGTATAAATAAAGTTTCTTGTTATAGAAGTACCATGTTATTTTCTCCCATCAACAGTTATCCTTTTATAGTCCTTCATACTGCAAAACTGACACACCCTGCTCTGTACAGTATGTACTACATTATGTGCATATATGGATGAGTTTTACACATATACAGTTGATACACTTGTAGACATGCACAGTCCATTAGCTCATAAATTTTGGGTGTTGTAGACATTACATTCACACTGCCATAAATTTACCCTCATGGACATGACCAGATGATGAAATGTACCTACAGAGACCCTTGCAGTGAGAGGGAGTGGGAGGTAGAGAGATGGAGGAAAAGAGAGTCTCACTTGTGCCAACAGTGTTTTGCAGTCTCCCAGCACTGTGACTGTAACACTATTAAAAGAGAACACAAGGAAGGGGGGGGGGGGGGTGGGGGGGGACCTGGCATGGTTTAGGTTTGTGCCGACATTACAGCCTGTTGCTGCTTTGTTCGCGTGTCTGACATCAGATGCTGCTGTTCGAGTGTGTGTGTGTGTGTGTGTGTGTGTGTGTGTGTGTGTGTGTGTGTGTGTGTGTGTGTGTGTGAGAGAGAGAGACAGAGAGAGAGAGAGGCATGGGCCAAGACACAAACAGATGACAGAGAAAGAAGAAAAATGGCAACCCCTCCCACCACCCCCGTCCTTTCTGGGTTCGCCCATTTGGCCGTCAGACGGACCTTAGCAGGGAGAGAGAGGAAGGAAAATGAGACAGAGTGTAGGGGAAAGAGAGAAGTGACCGAAGGTAAAGGAGGAAAAGAGAAGGAAAAAAACAGAGATAGAGGGGAGGGTGAGGAGGAGGCAGCGAGTGTCTGATGAAAGGATAGATAAGTTGGAAAGTGAAGGAGCATAAAGTGTGAAGGAAGGAGGGGAAGAGAGAGAAGAGATACAAAGAGAGAAGTACTGTAGGAGGGGGGACAAAATGGGGGGAGTTGTCCCGCTCAGAAGGCAGAGATCGTAAAACGCCCTCCTCCACAGCTGTGAACATCGCAGTCACACACACACACACACACACACACACACACACACACACACACACACACACACACACACACACACACACACACACACACACATTCACATTGCTCACATGCTACAGCAGTCTGCTAAATCAAGACTCCACTTTTACTTTGTCCCGTCTGTGGGCTGTGCTTACACACATACACACTCACACGCACACACAGTATGATAGAGTCGGACAGAAACACAGAGGAAGCAGGCAGGGCAGCAATGGGCTGGGAGCATGGAGACTCCCATTGACTTCTACAGACACTTCTCCTGGCTCAAAAAGGTGACGTTTCATTTGAATTTTTTCATCTTCCATTTGTCTTTTTTCCCCCTATTTTCATGTCTTTCCTTGGAACACATTCCTTCTGTTAGATTCATGCCTTAAAGGAGTTTCCTGTAATTTCTTTGGAAACGAAAGGAGAGCAAAAGGGGGAAGCTCCTCTGTCCCTGAGAGAGTTATCGTTTCAGCTCTGATGCATGTTATTGTCCTGTTTTTGTTGTCTTATTTCCCAGCGACAGTCTTTCTGAGGTCATTTCCCTGAGCTGCATCTCAACTTGTTTTGGTGTTGTTAGAGTGCGAGTGTGTGTGTGGAGGCATGCCTCACAAGGTTGTGTTATCAGATTAAAGCATTATCCATCAGCTGACTGCTGTTAACAAAGCAGTGTCTGATACTGCAGGATTCAATCAGAGAGAGACTTTGCCATGAGGGATGATGTTTTTAGGAATGAGAGTCTTGAGTTTTGTGTTGTCTAGGAGCCACATAAGCGGATTACTGTTGATCTTAATTGGTGCCTTGCCAAGGCTGTGTCATGTTGTCAGATGCTTTTACATTGGGATTGAAATATTTAGCTTTAAGACTCTAAAATCTATGCAAATTTATTTTTCATTTCTATTTTTGTTAGCATCAGTGACCTTTAAAGTAACCCTCACAAATCTGTCAAAGGGATACTTTAAAACCACTATTAAAGCTCCTCAAGCAGTTCTAACAGACAAGATTGTGGAAAAAAAGGAATCATTTATCATGCACTGAATTAATTCTTCTAAATCTGACACTTAAATAATGTTGTTTTCCTAGAGAGCACCATCTTTGTAGTGCTCATATCAACTTGATCCTTCTCTGCGTGACTCTGTAAGAGCAAAAAGCTGCTTAACTACTGTGCAAATCTGTTAAAATTACTGCAGGTGGCACTCTTTGTCTCTTTAATTGGCTTCTTCAGTATGCAGTATGTAAGAAAATGCACATTTTAAAACTTATTATACTTGACTTTGGTCATATCATACTGTATTATGGGCACTTTTTCATCTGTTTCTTCTCTGATATCTAATCAATCAAGCCAGCAAAGCAGATATCAGCACATTCTACTCTAGTTCTGATTCAATGTACTGACAGAGCAGATAGAGTGAAGTTGATTAAGACATGTTTGAATCATCAAATCACTGTTTCCTGAACATTGTCAATATGCAAGATATTCTTTGTCATGTGATACATGTGAAATGCACGTGTGTGTGTGTGTGTGTGTGTGTGTGTGTGTGTGTGTGTGTGTGTGTGTGTGTGTGTGTGTGTCTGTCTGTCTGTCTGTCTGTCTGTCTGTCTGTCTGTCTGTCTGTCTGTCTGTCTGCTCACAAATAATTTTTTGCTACTTACAGCATTTTTATACCACCATGCTGGTGATAGCCAGAGCTAGGGGCAATATCTTTTTGGGTTGTCTGTCAGTGTGTACAACTATTATTTAAAGAAATTTCCTTTAGGCATTTTTTGAGATACCGCATTCACAAGTATGGGATGTATGGACGTCCATATGTTATGTTTTCTGGTTGTCCGTCCGTCCCATTCTCGTGAACACAATATCTTAAAACACCTAAAGGGAAATTCTACAAATGTTTACTTCTGCGTGGACTGAGTGATGAACTGATTAGATTTTGGTGGTCCAAGGTCGAGGTCACAGTGACCTTGCTTCCATCTCTTACTGAGGAACACGTTATCTCAAGAACACCTTGAGGGAAATTCTTCAGATTTGACTCAAATGTCGATAACAATAATCTGATTAGATTTTTGTGGTCAAAAGTCGAAGGTCAAGGTTACTGTGACCTCACCATAACATCAATTATTTCATTTATTTATTTATTTATTGTTAAATATTTTAATTCTAAGTTAAATTTTATATTTTGGAAAATACTCCCAACTAGATGTCTTACTAGACAGATCCAGAGACACCAAACTTGTTCTTTATCTCTTCAGGAAAATGTTATGATTTACAGTATGTGTGTTATTTCCTGTTATTTCCTGTCAGAAAGAAGGCCCAGTTATTGCTGTAACATGCCACAACAACCACCACCCACTGCACCTCTGTAGAAACTACCATGTTTATCCTGTGGTTTTACACTCTGTAGTAGTAAAAAGCAGTTTTTATCTGTTTTTATCACTGTGTGCAGCATGATTAAACATGTTTAGAGCATGCTTAACACTATCCAGAAAAACATGTTTCAATGTGAATGTAGATCTGCAGATACAGTGAATGAAAATTGATCCTGAACACCACCAACTCACCTTCAAATTCGCTCTTCACACTCACGGGGATTGTTGATTTTCAGGCTGCGCAGACATGCAGTTGAATTGGAGCAGCTTTTAAATTAGATTTAGAGACACAGTGGTGTGTATAGAGAGACTACCTCAGCTAATGTGTTACACACGCATCAGAACATAATCACATTTACACGTACCAATACAATGAATAGCAACATGGAATTCACAGAAATGTAGTTTGACCAGTGTTTTAGTCCGAGATAGAAGAGTGAGGTTTTGGAATAGTGTCCTAAAAGAGTGACCTCACTTAGAGGGTAAGAGGGTAAAAGTTAAAGTTAAAACAGGCTTTTGTGGCAGCTCCGGCTGTATTTACAGTAAAGTGACCACTATATGGAGCTTTTTTGTGAATCATTAAAAGTAGGTGCTGTCCTGGGTGTTGTCATGCATTCTTAAGCACTGGAATCATATACAGCACTGTATGTCATGAGGAGTCCCACCCGCTTCTGGCCAGTGCTTTTATTGTATAAACTCAGAACAGTGCACAGCTTTCAAGAGACCCACAAATCTCTTTGTGCAGATGGCTTCAAACAATGAATTGTTACCATAGAGATGTATACCTTCATCTACTGTCACTTCTCTTTAATACAACCTTTAAAGGGAAAGTTGGATCTTTCGAAGTGGGGTTGTATGAGGAACTTGTCCATACACAGTAGATGTCAGTCAGAAGTTTGGAGAAGCAGGCGGGAGTGTGGCCTCAGAAGCTACAGAATGTGCTGTTGTGGACAGGGGCGGCAGCAAAACCTATTTTAGCTTCCTAAATAATCCCTACCTAAAACTATGAAGAACAGTTTAAATTTATGGTATATTGAGAGTAATTTCACCACATAACCTTTCTGTCAGATACCGATTTCTGAAGGGGAAGGCATTTGTGGTTTCAGCTCTCCACTCCTCAAAGCCACCAGACTCCACTGACAAAAAACAGTAATTTTAGCATGGCAAACATGGGAGCTGCTGGTCTACCACTGCATTGATGAGTTAATTTGTGTTACTGTGTGACTTTGGTAAATAAGGACTAACTCTTTCAAACAGCAAAGTCACACAATAACACAAACAGCCTAACTGAACAAAGCAGTGGAAGACCAGTAGCTCCTTTGCTCAGGGATGTTAAATTACTGTTTTTCTCAATGGTCTGGCATTGAAGAGAACAATGTAACAGCTTCAGTTCCCCGTAGGAAATTGTTGTGTGACAGTTAGGTAAAACAGTGAAAATATACTAAATGCAACATACACTTAAATAAACCACAAGCATAAACTGATGATGATAATAGTGATAATAAGCTTTATAGCACCTTTCATACAAGAAATGCAGCACAAAGTGCTTTACAATAAGGACATTATAAGCCCTAAGTACTTCTCATGAAAATAGACATAATGAACATAAAACACTTAAAATCATAAAAAAAATCACAAGACGAAATAAATTGTAAGTCATAAAATCATGACATCATAAAATCATAGAATTGTAAAACCATAAATCATAAAATCCTGTAAGATCCAACATTTAAAAGGAGTTTCAGCAGCGTGAAGCGTAAAAAGGAAGATTTTCAGACCTGTATCAAGAAAGTCAGAGCTAGTTGAAGGCTGAAGAGAACAGATACTTTTTTAGCTTTCTTTTAAAAATATATCGTGAGCTGGCCTCCCAGATGTCATTAGGTAGTGTGTTCCATAGTGTTTGTGAGTGATTGACAAAGGCTGCATCCCTGATCTTCCAGCTGTTGCTAGGAACCTCCAATAAACCAGCAGCAGATGATTGCAATGTTCTTAGAGGGAGTTAGCAATGTAGCTTGGTCCCAGTCCATGTAGGGGTTTGTATATAAGGGGGAGGAGCTTAAAATCAATTCTAAATGTAACAGGAAGTCAGTGCAGAGCAGCTAAGACTGGCCTAATATGGTCTTTCCTCTTGTTTCTTGGTCAATAGCTGAGCTGCAGAGTTTTAAATGAGCTGAAGTCTGTCAGTGGTGTTTTTTTTGGGAGGCTATGAGAATGCGTTACAGTAAAGTGGGCTTGAAATAAAGGCATGAATCAATTTCTCTGCATCTTTTTCAGTTAGAAATGGTCATACCTTAGCTATGTTTGTGAGGTGGAAAAATGACATTTTCTTTGATATTGATCTTTTTTTATTTTAATTTATATCAATATATTTGCTATTGATCTTTTTTCAGGTGGCTTATATATGGTTTTCTGCCGCTCCTTCCACAGCAGTGCATTGATAGGCATCTATGTTAGTGCTCCAGCCTGCTTCTCCAAACTGGGAGCATGTATAGATAAGTACCCTATACAGCCCCATTTAAAAAAACAAAAACAAAAAAACTATCCCTTTAATATTTGCTGTGCTGCAGGAAATGTACCTATTGAATCAAAATGAACTTGATGTTGATAAAGTGGATTGTATTTCCATCAGTCATGGAAAATTGCCCACAAAAGTGATAACGTGAAGAGCCTAACTCTGCCCCTAAATCCTTGTTCTCTCTCCCTCTCTCTCCTTTCTTCCATACCAACACAATCCAGCAGGCGATGACAGACAGATAGTAACAGACTGGCCTGGTTTCCTTTATCAGCCCCTTTAAGTGCTCTGTCACCCCCCTGCGACTCTGCAGTCTGATGGGAATATATGTGATTACAGTACATTTAAAATACTTCCTGACTTCTCCCACTGGAGTGACAAACCGAAAGTCGTACTATAACAGTATCTACAACCTAACTATTGGGAGTTCAGAGAGACTTTCAGACACACACTCTTTTCACACTGCTATTTGCTGTATACCTTTGGTTACAGATAATTACAGATAGTTTATTTCTTCCCATCCCCCCTTTCAGCTCGCTGTGTCTGTGTTTAGTTTACAGTATGTTAATAGGTTTAATGTGTCCATATGGTCAGTGTCAGGTGGTCCAGTCTGTATTCATCCTCTGATCTCACTGACCTCAGATGCTGACAGATCATCAAGGATTAAATGTTGATGTTAGTTTTTTCTCTCTCTTCTTAGACAGTCATAGAGGTGTATAGTTAATTATCAGTATGTTTTTAATCGTGTTCAGGCTAAGAGCTAAAGATGTGTTTTCTCATCTGTGCTCTTTGCCTTTTCTTTTTGATGCAGTACGTTCATAAATGTTATCATGGTGCTATCTATTGCCCCCCTTGTTTTTTATTAGTAATGATGGTGGTCTTGAGCTTAAAGCTTGTTTTACAGTTTCTACAGTTACTGTTCTGTGGGTAGTATCAGATAAGAGTTTCAGCTAAAAGCCAGAAATACAGATGTTTACATTCTTCTATCCGAATCTGGGTCACTGTCATGTTGGCAGGAAGGGACACTTACGAGCAGTTACATCCACACTGAGGACATATTTTAGGTTACAAGCTCACAGCTGAGCCAGCAAAGGTGGATTGCAGACATTAATAAATCTTTTACACGTAAAAATATAGTTTCCTATTGAAAAGTAACAGTTGAGGTGAACAGTAGCTGCCATTTCACACCAGCTTTATTGTTACTACTCAGTGGTTTGTCTTAAAATCTGTGTAAAAAGATGAAGGCAAGTAATAAACAGGCTTAAATAAATAATTGTTATTCTTCAAATAGCAAATGATATGCTTTAGGCAATATTGCAGCTATATTAATAATAATAACAATAATAATAAGGCCATTGCCTGGTTTTGCTTTTTTCAAAATACAACATATAAAGAGAACATAGGCTGGCCTGCATGTTGAATCGTTGTTGGTGATTGCCTTTAAGTCGATTAAAACAAGTAAAACAACAACAAAGTGCATGCATAAAACACACCAAACCACTTGAAAAAAATGTTTTTAATTAACAATAACAAAAAAAAACATCAATACTATGGAATAAAAAAATTCACAATTTACCGTAAAATTTCAGTTAGAAGTCTGGGCTATTATTTGCTTAAATCACTGAACTCAACAGGCTTATATCAGGGACAGGGACAGGGACAGGCCTTTAATCCCTTTTATACAAAACTGTTGCTCAGCAAAAATGGCAAATGCGATCACATTATTCATTTGAAACAGTATGAATATTACTTGTATAAAAATTAGGCATCGAACAACATATCAATCATGAAAGGGTTAATACCCGACGAAGTGTCCATTATCAGGAATTAACGGACGATGTGGAGGCGTGAGCTGTCTGACGCGAAGACTTATACCATGGTCTGGTATACGGACGGTTCATGCCTCCGCGTCGTCCATTAATTCCTGATAATGGACACCTCGTTGGGCATTAACCCTTACTTATGACACTTGTTTCACAGCACCCGAGGATAATGGCACCTGGCATACCGACACAACAGTACTTTATCCTGTTAAAGCAATATCCATAACTTGGATTATTTTTCTTTTGATTAGTGAACTCCTACGGACTAAAGTAATATAAAATAACTTACAGTCGACACATCAACACACACACATATTATGTCTTTATGACAGAAGAAGGGAGTCACCACTTGTTTTTTTGTCATGCCAGTAAATCTGAATGATTTACAGTATTCTCTGATGCTCATGGTTTCAGTAAAATGAACTGAACTGAGCTAACATTTAAACATTTATATTTGTATGTGCAACCTAAACTGCTAACTAATGTTAGCTCAAGTGGGTAGCCAGCAATTTGGTTTCATACATCCAAAGAACTTCAGTAAGAACTGCTTGGCAACCAGACCAGGCGTCAAATTGAAACAGGCCTTATATGTCAAAATGTGTAGCCTCACATGGCTAGTAAAAGGGACTGGGCGTTTAATTGAGACTAGGCTTTTAATTGAAGTTTTACATTAGTTAAAAGTCTTCTCTCAAAGACATCACATCTGTGGAGTGCATGACTTGCTTTAGCGCTGCATTGACAGATTCTAGAACTCTGACATCCTGCCATGTCAGAATTAAATGTTTGCTTCAGTACCCTCCTAATGACTGAGGGTTGCTTAAGAACACACTCAGTCTCCTGCTCAGTACCCTATCTGGTAGCACAATCTTAGATCTTTTTCTTACAAATGCAGCATACAGCCTCACCCAAATCTGCTAGCTGCCCATTAGTAAGTGATATAAACTTACGTACTATGTAAAGTTACATTAAGTCCATAAGGTCACATAACTCTATTGACTTGTGGTTCAAATGGGACATGAACAGCAGTCTCTTGGTTGAAAGTCCATGTTTGTATGACCCCTCCTGCCTGCCTTACACAGACTTTCTTGCTTTTTAAATGTAATTTCTGTGTCCACCAAGGCAAAAGATCCTCATTGACTTTGCATTAGCATTGTTTTCGGGTTGGCAGCACGTACATTTCACACATTGTGAGCCCACCACCACTTAACCCGTTAAGGGTTCATGCCCATTTCACATATAAATGAGACCGGGCTTATAGTTTTGTAGAGCTACAATATCACGTTCCCAGCTTTCTTATAAGACAGTTGCAATCAGTCTTAATTAATGTAGTTCTAATGAAACTGAGGATTTATGAGCAAATTTTATATGAAGGCACTGTTGAGCTTTTCCTCTGCTCTGAAGCTGAGAGAAGCAGAAACATTATCTTATCAGGTCCCGACTTCATAGTAGGATAATAATGTTTTCCTCCCTCTCAATTTCCCAGCAGCAGCAGCAGCAGGCTGAGGAGTCCAAGAGTCAGCAACCCTGGACACACACACTCAAAGACAGGATAATCTGACTCTTTGGAGAGAAATGGAAACTGTACAGACTACATCATTTAAGCCTCACAGCATTTTAAATAGTTCTGCTTGATTTTCATTTTGTATTTCCTGACTTGTGGAACACGTAATTCTGCCATAACCTTAATAGCTAGTGACAAAACTGGCGACAGAGCTTCTGACCAAAAGGAAAGATTTCTCTCACAGTATTTGCATGAATACATATTGCAAAGCATTTTTGTTTGTTGACAGAGACTGAGGCAGCTTTTTCTCCCACTTCGCTGTATGACTGCTAAAAAAAAACAACATA
The DNA here is from genome assembly GCA_035609425.1 of Epinephelus awoara. Lineage (NCBI taxonomy): Eukaryota > Metazoa > Chordata > Actinopteri > Perciformes > Serranidae > Epinephelus > Epinephelus awoara. The sequence goes on along the minus strand of CM069298.1, from coordinate 37,988,502 downwards.
TCTGTTTATTTCAGACATGTTTTGTTAACCTCAGAGTGTTCAGGGATGGGAACGATATGGTCTCTGATAATCATAACCACAAGCTTCAGAAAAAATGTCGCTATTTATCGCTGTGCTATTTCAGGATGAATGGGAGTCTGTTGATCTTTCAATTCTTTGTGCACAGACCAGTCCTGTACACAAAGAGTGTATCAGTGGATCAACATACCATTAATAATGTGCAACATAAACCTATATTACTCTCACTCTTATCCTGTTACAGTATATTCACTTTATCTTCCATAATATGTGTAAGTCATGACGTGGCACACTTGTCAGTTATTCTTTTTTCACAGTAGACACCAGTCCCTATATGAAGTTTTGACATTGTAATGTTTTACATGTTTAATTTTTAAGATGTAATAGAAATTAATGTGGTGGTTTTGACACTGTTTATCAGAAAAATACCTTTTAATGTTTGAGTGAAAACAGATCTACAAATAGACGTATACATTTTCATTCCCTGTATTGGGTCACCTAAGGCCTGGTCTACATAGACACAGGTATTGTAAATAGGGCTTTTCCCTGCTTGTTTTTTTTTTTCTTTTCTCTTTTTTAAATCTGTTCACATAAAGCACAGTAAAAAAAAAATCTTAATCCAAATGAAATCTCAAACATACAATTGAAGCGCTGTCAAAGGCATGCCAAACCAAGAGGTGGTGATGTAACCATATCCCTCAAGCCAAGAAGAAGATGTTGGCCAATCAGAAGTCTGAAAAGTAGTTACTACTGGAAGGCTAAGTGGAGAGTGACCTCTAGCACATTCTGATGACACTGCATGACAAAATTGAGGAAGAATAACTGTTTGTCCATGTGTAAATATGCAAAGGTTTCTGTTAGTGAGGATAGACTCAGCACTAGTTTGGTCACATCCACCACTGCATGAAATGTAGTCTAATTTATGACACCTCATGAAAGAAATAAGGGCACACACTCTGAAGTTGAAAGCCCAACACTCAAAAATTAGTTTCTAAAAAATGTTCACCCAGGATGAGACAGATCCATTTTCAGTGATCTAAAATGCAGTTTGCATATGGACGAAAGGCCAAAACACATAGAAAAAGCTATGTTCAGATATCTCTGTCTATGCTTGGACAGGGCCTAAATCATTTCTGGAACAGGCATTTGGTTTTAGACGTCATACAAGTAGCTGAGGGGAGATCAGCAGTGTGTAGTCAAAGGGTTTCAAGTGATTGTACTCCTCTATCTGGAAGGACAGTCACTACCTTTACATGCACAAAATATTCTGGTTTTTGCCCTTATTCCCTCCAAAAAAACCCATTCCTAAGCTGTTTACATGCATCCACCTCCTAGCAAAGGTTGGCGTTGTGATATTTGTGCATAAGGTATCCAAAAACCTGTTAATACTAAAGTCTTTCATGTTTAAAAGTAGGTGTGTTTCTCCTTCTGTCCTGAAATGTGGGTCTTACCCCAAAGCCCTGCAAAATGTTGGTTAGGTGGTTTGTGTACAATGAAAAAGAACTAACTGTAAACAGGCAAGAAGCCATGTGATGCAAACTGCAGTAAAACCCCCGAGAGGCATATTCCAAATGTATGTTCCAAAGAAACAGAAAAATCAAAATGTCATAATTAATTACCATTTTTATCTGGTTGTCTTTGGTCTAATAACAGTGAAAATGTTAATTAATTATAATTATTAGCCCAAACTAGATTTGAATTGGCTCTTTTGTATTAAACCTATTTACTTTTGTTTGATTATATATTTTATCATGTGTTTGTATAATATTAAAAAAAGATAAAATTACATTTTTGTCTGAAACTCCAAACGGCAAATACAGTTGCTTTTAAAACTACTCATAGAAGTATTTTATTCCTTATTGAAAATCAAATTATGGTATGACAGTTATGCTTAATTTACCAGAATGCTCACATTTACAACCATGACTGCATCAGCATTTGTCTCTCCCATATAAAAAGGAGTCATTTGTGTCTGAAAATGAGTGTAATGTCTGGGTTTCAACTTGAGAAGTCATGATCCCTCCAACTTCAAATAAGCATGCACTTTTAGCAGGTTTTGGTTCGGGGACTTGTTCCTCGTACAGCGGTTTGAGTTAGCTACAGCTGTTGTTTGAAATAAAGATAACTCAGTCCTCCTTGTATGGAGGACAAGGCCCATAAGACAACATTAATGCTCGGTTGTTTTACCTTCTTGTTTTTCTGTGTCTTTACCCAGGTGAACCTGTGTTCTCCAGCCAACAATGAAACCTATCAAGAACGACTGCTCCGCCTAGAAGGAGACAAGGAGTCTCTGGTGCTACAGGTCAGAACTGTGTGTGTGTGTGTGTGTGTGTGTGTGTGTGTGTGTGTGTCCTTTTTAAACCTGAAAGAGATTGCACAACCAGTAAGTTTTACCACATTGTTCTGAGACTATTCAGTCTAAAATGTGTACCATGAAAACACAATGCTCCCTGTTTCAAACCGAAATGGGACCTTGAGTTGCACATATAGACTGTATAAAAAATGGACGTAGCCACCGTGATGTTACCCAATGGTCTGTTGACTCCTGTTCTAAGTCTTCAAGTTTGCCATTTTGGCCATCGCTTTCTTGGACTTTTGGAGCCAGAAGTGAACATATTTAGACAAGAAGGTAGAGATAACCCTAATGCTAGCTGCTAGCTTAGTTAGAATGATTTACAGCTATGGTTAACTGTGATGAAGCTAATTTTCATTCATTATCCGTAACTGCTCATCCTACTCAGTAGGGCTGGAGCTGGAGGAAAAACTGAGTATCTGACTCTTCAGAGGGTCTTTAAGTAAAACCAAATGGTGAACAAGATTTTTAGGCAACAAAAATGGCTTTGGCTTCCAGTCTCTTTTAGAATCCATTTAAAGTGCTTTAATCACATACAAGGCTCTCCTCAGTGATCTGCCACTGGAGTATGTAACTGAGCTTCTTCCACTGTACCGTCCTGTTTAAGAATCCAGGTTAAAAACAGAGGGTGGTCGAGCCTTTGCAGTTCTGGCTAGGGTTGCAGCAGTATGATATTTTTATGGTATGGTAACAGTCTTTAAATATATTGTAGTTTCATGGTTTCACTGTATTACATTAATTGTTATTATTATGAGTCAAAATGACCCTTAAAGGAATAAAATAAGAGGGATTATTTTTGGTTGAACAAATGTTTAATTACAATAATTGAGACTTGAAGCCTTTTTTAAAAATGAAAGTTTGTGGAAAAAGTAAAAAAAAAAAAAAAGTTGGGGTGGAGCGCTGCAACCCTTTTTGAAACCATTTGTTTTTTTTAATGGAAGTTTTTTTTTTATTTTTTATAAAGACTCCCTTTAAAAAAAAAAAAAGTTGTCTGTCTAGTTGCATTCTTTCCCCAATATTTTAGTTAAGTAAATGTACATGGTATGATAACCATCAATTTTAATAGCATGCTATACCTTAAAACCAGTATACCGCTGCAACTCTGGTCCTGAACTGCAGTTTTTGAGAGGTCCACATTGGCTTCATTTTAGCCCTGGAGTTTGTTTGTTTGGTTGCATGTCATTCCTCCTCCTATTTTCCCATGTCTCCTATCAGTCTCTACTTCCAAAATATATATGTCTGCATCGACATTAAATTCAGGGGGACTTTTGTCGTCCTTTCGCTAGAGAAAGAAAACTCACAATCGATGAGAATCATAATTGTTATTGTAGTTCAGTTGTGCTTATTTTGACATCATTATTTGAATTCCTATCATGAGTAAATGAGCCAGGGATTTGTCTGGAGGGACTGATTCCACACTGGAAAAACATCTTTGTTTCTAGTCTGTAATCCTACGACTTAAGATATTTCATAACAAACATGCCCAGACACCTTCAGACTGTCTGAGCATGTGTTTACTGACGACTTTCACAGTAACTATCAACATCAGCGCTGTCGAGGTAAAGCAGAAGATTATATATCTCTGCACAGTCTGATGTCAACAGGCTCTCTCTGATCTTAGATCACTTTAATAGCTGGTTTATACAGCTGTGATCTCCACATTCTGTCTGTACATTGCTCCTAAATCACAGTTCTCAAACTGCTCCTCAGGCCCTCACCTGTGTGTGTGTGTGTGTGTGTGTGTTTGTTTTCTACTCTGGGTTCACTTTTGAGTGTGGATATTTTTTTAAATATTGAGTTAAAGTGCACCACCCGCCTGGATGTCTCTGTTTCATGAAGAGGTGGTGGTTTCTCAGTTCTCACCACCGCTCACTCACACACACGCCTACTTGTTACATGTTCTGCATGATAGACCAGCTGTGATTGGCTGATACACAGGGTGACCGGGGCTTTCCTGACAGATGATTTAACTGGCTGTTGACAGGTCGCCCACTTCAAGGTTCTTTGTTTTACTTTCTCCTCACCTGCCTTTCCTCCAGGACTCTGTTTATTTGAGGTGTTGTTTTGCTTCAGTGTGTCTTTGTTAGCTTACACACACCCTGTGTTTAGTGACTAACTTCCCTGTAGCCTGGTAGGGACCTTTCACCTCTATCTGCGTGTGTGTGTAGCTCAGCAGCGGAGCACAGCAGAGGTAAGAGAGTCTTTATCTTTGACATTTGGAGTTTATACAGCATGATCAAAGCCATGCCATGGGTTTTAATCGCTTTGTGATACTACACCTTTAAATAATGCTGTATAGCAGATGGATTACTCATTATAATTGTCAGGTAATTGTCAAATGAATGTTTTAGGTGCTAAACACACACGCAGACAGGTATGACTCATTCACAGACTTGTTCATTCATTTACCCACTAGTCATTGTTAGGAAGCACAGGCTACCACATCATTCAAACATCTCTGTAACAACACGTATCCTTGTTGTCTTTGCAATTTAGATTTTAACACACACTGACCCAGAAACTTTGCACGAGATATTTTATTGCCAGAGCGCTCTGAGACAGGATGTGGCTGCAGGGCTGAAAATCAGAGAAACTGAAGTGACAGAGAATCAGGGGCTGTCAGAGGGATTTTGGATAGTTTAAGAAAACAGGAGAATTGAAGTGTGTGTGCGTGTGTGTGTGTGTGTGTGTGTGTGTGTGTGTGTGTGTGTGTGTGTGTGTGTGTGTGCGTGCGTGCGTGTGTGCGCGCCATGTTTGGCAGGAGGTGAGTGTGTTGTCAGGGAGATTATAGTAAATGTGTGATGCATTCCTGTGTGACAGACAACTGAGTAAATGTGTGTTGTTGTGGAGCTGAGGAATGCCGGGTTAAATGTGTGCTTGTCTGCTCTGGGTTTGATCTTATATTTGTGTCCTTGTGTGTGTGAAATTTCCAAAAGTGATGTTCTAACAAAAATGCCTTGGCCTCATTGACCAACCACCACCAGAAGAAATTTCTTCTTAAAACCTACTTTTTAAAACAACTTAAAACTTACTTTCCCCAATTTTCACAAAGAATCTGACATTCAGAAATGTTTTCTTAGTCGGAATGCACACACAAGAGATGTGTGTGAAAAATAACTGTTTTTTGTGTTTTATTCAGTTCATTCGGGGATTTAAATTGCAATAATATTTTTACAGTTTATACATTAAAAAAAAAATAAATCTTTATTTTAATCATTCTACAAAAGCATTATGGTCTTTTAAAATAAACACTTGGCTTTACTAACACATCAGTTAATGGGAACCATGCCATCTAATAAATAATGATTGATCATGCTGGTAAACATCGCAGGCTATTTGGCTGGGTGAGACAAAAAGTGATGATGCAGCGTTCCAAATAAGTTAACTTAGAGAAAGATTACATGAAATCGACCACCTTCAATCTTCTGCCTTCGCTCTCTGTCTCACAAACATACACACCTTTGCAAATGCCACAGCGCTCATCTCTGTCCTCAGTCCTGAAAACTGTGCTTTTATAATGTATAAAGTTTGCGGGTTGGGTGGTCCCTGTATGACCAAAGTGAAAGCTGTGTCCGCATGCTTGGCACAAAGTCAAACACATTTTCAGTGCGCATTGGCCTCTGCCAGGGTTGTGCCTTGTCTGTGACTTTGTGATATTCATGGACAGGATCTCAAGGCACAGTCAGGGGGAGGAAGGGGTCCGGTTTGGCAACCTTAGAATTGCTCTTCTGCTCTTTGCAGATGATGTGTTTCTATTGGCTTCATCACACTGTGACCTCCAGCATGCACTGGGGCAGTTTGCGGCCGAGTGTGAATAGTTTGGGATGAGGGTCAGCACCTCCAAGTCGGAGGCCATGGTTCTCTGCCAGAAAACATTAGATTGTCCCCTTTGGGTTGGGAGAGTGAGTTGGTAAGTTGGTGAGTTCAGTGAGTTACAGCCCCAAGCAAAAGAGTTCAAGTATCTTGGGGTCTTGTTCAGGAGTGAGGGTAGAATGGAGCGTGAGATGGATTAACGGTTTGGTATGGCATCTTCAGTGATATAGGCACTACCCTGGACCGGCGTGGCAAAGAGGGAGCTGAGCCAGAAGGCAAAGCTCTCTTTTTGCTGGTCTGTCTATGTTCTGATCCTCACCTATGCTCATGAGCTTTGGGTAGTAATGGAAAGAATTTGATTGCGGATACAAGTGGCAAAAGAGAAAGCTTAAGGAGAGCACAGACATCCGGAGGGATCTCGGAATAGAGTTGCTGCTCCTTTGTATCGAAAGGGGGCATTTAAGGTGGTTAAGGCATCTGATCAGAATGCATTCTTGGTCCCCCCTGTTGGAAGGTCTTCTGGGCACGTCCAACTGGTAGGAGGCCTGGGGGCAGACCCAGAACACACTGAAGGAATTATATATCTCATCTGGAGTAGAAACGCCTCGAGATACCCAGTGTTGCTGTGGAGAAGGATGTCTGGAGTACTTTGCTGAGCATGCTGCCCTCACAACCTGGATGGATGGATGGATTGGTCGGATGGTTGATTAACATGTTTTCTCAGCATCCCATGCATCTTTTGCAGGGAATCTTTTTTGCTGTGATAAGCACTCCTGATGCTACTGAATATAACAGCTCATTCAGTGTTCACTTTCTGCAGAGGTACCGTCACTGCAGAACTGTTGGAGGTTTTTTATGCCTCTGTACTGGCGAAACTGTGGCTTGAGCTTGATTAAATTTTGGTGGTCAAAGGTGAAGGTTGCCATGACCTTGCATCTGTCATTCTCTTGAACTTAATATATCTCAAGAACAGCTTTTGATCAAGATTCACTTTTCACTCAAGAATTTTCTATCCAAAAGCTCAAAGATTATTTTCAATTTTCTGTAAAAACACTTTTCTGGCCATTATTCAATGTCATATCTCAGGGACAGATAGGGGAGACATTTGGTCAGGTACTGAATTGGTGAAACTCATCTTGGTGTCAACCTTGAAACTGTGCTGATGGTGTAGATCTTCTGTGCTGCTGGGGAGAAGATGTGTGTGAAGCATCCATGTTTTCACAGACATGGATGTAAACTGTAAGTGTAACTTGACTGGTGTGGAGAGGCATACAACCGTGGGACAGTAATTCTAGTTTTATGTTTGGAGTCCAGTGCTTAACCCTCTTCAGACTTTAGGTTATTGTCTCAACTTTTCCTTCTTTCCTTCTTCCTCTTCTTCTTTTTCTCCTTCTATTTCTGTGTTTATACAGCCCTGCAGTCTTATATACTTTTATGGGGATTTGTGGGGCATTTACCTGTGTTAATTAGGATCAGATGGCTCAGGCATTCATTTTATGAGGACAGTGGGATTCATTATTATAAGAACACAGGTGCAAACAATTCTGCCATTTAAAAACAATTCATGAATCTAATGTAGACTTTCGATCTTTCTTAAGAACAAATTTAAGAAAAGAACTAGGCCCATTGCAACTACATAATTGTTTGTGTGTGTGTGTGTGTGTGTGTGTGTGTGTGTGTGTGTGTGTGTGTGTGTGTGTGTGTGTGTGTGTGTGTTTCCATATCTCCATGTTTCCCTCTGCAGCAGCATCAGCATGCATCTTTTTCTCTGTATGGTCAGTTTAGCTAATTGAAATCATGTCACCCATTAGGTGAGTGTTCTGACTGACCAGGTGGAGGCCCAGGGGGAGAAGATCAGAGACCTAGAAAGTTCTCTGGAGGAACACCGGCTTAAACTGGCCTCCACAGAGGAGATGCTGCAACAGGTAATGCATTCACACACACATAGACACACATGTATCATATCAGTGGCAAGTTGTTGCAAAACTCTGTCAACTGTTTTGACTTGGAAACTTGTAACATGTTTAATTTCCTGTTTAATCAAACGTGTAAGTGGTAATTCACAGGCCTTCAGGGGTTAATTAGTGCTCCTGTGACTCCATTACGTGTTGGGAGACATTTTCAGTGTGACACACTGGCTTCATGTTTTTCGATTTAAAGGTGCCTTAAGTTAGTTAGTTAGTTCTCAGTTAGTTTTCAGTTTCCAAGGAGTGTTATCAATGGCCAAAGGTCAAAATGCCTCAGGACACAATTGCATAGACCTACAACCAGCATTCCCACAGTCATGAAATTCCCTGAAATGTTATAAAATCTAAAAAAAAAAAGCTGTTTTCCAGGCCTGGAAATGGTTTGGATTTAATGTAATGTTTTTGAAAAAGTTTTGAAATATAGTGTTTTGGCTAGGCACATCCCACTGGTAGGAGGCCCCGGGGCAGACCCAGAACACGCTGGAGGGATTACATATCTCATCTAGCCTGGGAATGCCTTGGGGTCCCCCAATAGGAGCTGGAAAGCGTTGCTGGCCCCCGCGACCCGGCCTCGGATAAGCGAATGAAAATGGATGGATGGATGTTTTGGCTATTGTTCCTTGTATTACAAATTTAAAATCTAGTGCTGCTCTCCATAATTGTTGAAACAGCACTAATGTCACATGATTGGGGTATTTAGGCAGTTCGCGGCAGGAATCTCCAACAAGCGAGTCAAGTTAGCTAGCACTAGGAGTTTGCTTATTCACAAGCGTCTGGAAAGTGTGTGTTTAATAATTTATGGCATTTCAACCACAAATATAATACATGGCTCAAGAGAGGCAGCGCTGATTGTAGACTCTGCAGCAAAACATTTGACATTGGCAACATGATGGAAGCGGCTGTGGTCTTTAATGCAAAAGGGGAGAGGGCATCAACAGATTGCCAGTGTCAGCATGTATTTCATGCCTGCTGTAGACAGATAATGTTACCACTTTGTTTCTACTGTATGTGTAGACACAAAGGCATTTTATGCCATATTCTGTGCTACATCCTGGCATTGATGTCTGTCTTAGCACACAGTATAGGGCTGCTGCTAACAATTATTTTCATTATCGACAACTTTGCCAATTATTTTTAGAATGAATCATTTATCGTTTAGTCTATAAAATGTGCAAAGTGACATCTTCATCTTGCTTCCGCTGTCTAACCGACAGTCCAAAATTCCAGTCCAAATTCTCCTCATTTACTGTCTTAAATGATAAAGAAAAGCAGCAAATTCTAACATTTAAGAAGCTTGAACCAGCAAATCTTTGATAATTTTGCTTGAAAAATGACTGAAACAATTAATTGTACATCAAAATAGCTGGTGATTAATTATCTTGTGATTGACTAATTGTTAAATTGATTAATTGACTAATTGTTGCAACTCTACTGGAGTAAGAGCGTCATAATTGTGCCCTGTGATCACTATACAGAGCTAACATTACCTATTTTAATCTACTTAAAGTCATGGAAATAGGGTAAAATATTATGATAATGGTATTGGTATTATGGTACTATGGTATGGTTTATGGAGAGCTTTTAAAACATTTATTGGAAAAAATGTGTTGGATCCCTGTACAACCAATCAGAGCCATGAAATGTGACATATAACTGAGCCAAAGACAAATGCAAACAGACTACAGCGTGCAGAGGTGAGCTTTGAAAGTAGTACTTTTTTTTTTTTTTTTTTTTTTTAAAGATATTTTTTCTGGCATTTTCAAGCCTTTAATCGATAGGACCGATAAGCGTGAAAGGGGGAGAAAGAGAGGGAGAGACATGCAGCAAAGGGCCACAGGCTGGAGTCGAACCCGGGCCGCTTGTATGTGGGGCGCCCACTAAGCCACTGATGCCCCTGTGAAAGTAGTACTTTAACAGAAACTTAGACATCAGCTGCATCTGCCTTGGCTGATTTTTAAAATGGCCCCTCCTTTTTATTAGGCTCGATTTATAATTGCCATAGTGTCCGCAGAGCGAGCGTGTGCAAGCCAAGAGTGATTTTATTACCTATTCTGTTTTAAGCTACAGCTGGTAACTTTTAGAATAATAACTTTTTGTCAAACTGTCAGTAAATTCTCGACAGTAGTACATAAGACAGCCTGGGGAAAAATCATGTCCCTGCTCCTCCTCCTATTGCTTCTTATGGCACTGCAAGAATCAACCGTGGCTGAAGGAAAATAACCAATCAGAGCCAGGGAGTCTCTAACACAGCTGTCAGTCACTATATTCACTGCTCTGGCCGCTGGGCAGACCTTCGTTTTGGCTCAACTGTTTTAAGTATGGTTCTCAACCTTTCTCATTTTACATTTAAAAGGTGAACTAAAATATGTTTCTGAAAACATTAGAGGTGAGAAATAGGAAATGCAGTAAAAGAATCCTGACTCATTTTTGACCAGTACTGCCTAGTTTGAGGGTTTGACCTCAAAAAAATAATGAAAGAAGTTATTTTTTACAGAAGTTACCAACTACAGCTTTAAGCACAAAGGCTTTGAGAGTTGTCAGTCATTGTATCAAACCCAACCAAAACAGATAAGGAATAATTATTAAGGTGACACAGTTATTTAAATTGAAATATATTGGCCACTGATCTCTAGTATTGGTATCACCATGATCATATTATGCAGCAGTCGAACAGGATACACACAGACAAGCAGTTAAACACTAACAGCAGTAAGGTGGCACTGTTAATAAATAAATAAAGGAGTGGCACAGTGTGTCACTCAGAACATTCCAGCTTGACTTTATACTGTTGACCTCCTCTGACTCCTCACCTATTCACCGGTGTGGTGGGTTCAACTCAAAGAGGGACAAGTAGATTTTACAGATCAAAGCTCAACATTACACTGGGCTTCTTTAGATGGTGCTAGATTAGACAAAGTTTACTCTGAAAACAAACTGTGTTTAAAGGTGACCTTTTCTATAAAGAACTGGACTACTGGAATACTCTGCTGCTCCTGTTGTTTTGCACTTGGAAGTACTAATATTGGCCTTGCATAACAGTAGAATGAGAACTTTAGTGTTTTTATTGGTGCTGAAGCACTGTCTCCTCAAAATGACCGAGCGCAGAGATGTTTTTCAATTACAACAACAAAAAAGCAGTCCTTATTAGGATACAGCAGCTTGATTAATGAGACAAACATTTCCTTGGTAAAGCCAAAAGGATCTCTTAAATCGGGCACTGCTGGTCAGCCCTGCAGCCACGTCTTACAGACAGAGGGGTGCAAAGGTGTACTAGGCAGAATTGTTTGTCACTCTTTGTAAACACGCTCACCATGAGAGTGACAGTAAAAGACAACCCTGATTCATTCTCATTTGGCAATTTGCCTCTTAATAATAAGAGGCAAATTCCACAACCCATTGGTTTGTGGACAAGAGTCCACAAACCAATGGGTTACATCACAGTAGCTTCATCCATTATTTTTATACAGTCTATGCTCTGGAGCCTGTTTTTTCAACAGGAGGTCCGCAGCCTCCAAGGGTCCTCAGAGTTACTGCTTACTGGATGGCTGCCACATTACTGTTAGATAAATTGCTTTAAGTTTTGATTCAAGTCAATTTTATTTATTTATTTTTTTTCCGAAACTGAAAATGTCTCTAAAAATAAACACAAACATGAATCCAACATATTATCAGTAAGAATAATGCGGCCTATTCGTTTAAAAAAGCAACATATAATGTACATATATGACATTATTCATAGGGTAACTGTTACCTACAAATCCTTTTGCAGACTCTGACACACTGTCCACTTCAGAATCCACAGGCTTAAGGGCAAAGGAGAGGCTAACGCACCTAGCCACGCTAGAACTGCTGTTGACTTTGCAGCTACAGGTGAACGCACACAAGAAAAAAAGTAATAATTCAAAGTTTTATCTGGAGTGCAGCTTGAGTCAGAGCAGGGGGTCCCTGTCTCCCTTTCAGCTAAGGCGTCCTTGGCCTGAAGAATGTTGAAGACCCTGATCTAGACTTTGCTGGCACTAACCTACTGGGAGCTGTAGATCAGCCGTCGACTACAGGTCACACTCCATGGCCATTATGAAGTAGTGTGAAACACTGAATGTCTGCAAGTTGTTTTACGTGACGTCAGCAATGATGCAAACTCATGAGCTCTGCCAGGCTGGACACAACAAGAGCACAGCTCTGTGTATCACAGAATCAGCCCTCTGTTTAGACTCCTCAACAAGCTCTTTGTCCTCCTTGTTGTCAAGACTGAGAATTTAAAGGCTACAGCCCCAAAATAAATACCTCTCTGGGGCTGTGACGTTTTATCATGTTTATGCAGCTAGCTTTTAGAAAACTCAATTAATTTAAGCTGTTTGAACTGAACAACAACAGTTGTAGAAACAGACTTTAGACTATGCTGCCATTACAATATAATGGATGCACTTTGCATCATGGCTAACAAAACTTTCAAAAGTAGTTCTTTTTATTAGGCAACATTTCAAACTAAATGTAGATCTCCACCATCTCCTTTACAGCCCCTCATAAATAGTGATTGGAGGTCTGGAGGCATTATGGATTGAGCCGCACGAACCTGCAGCTGTGTGTGGTTGTGTGTTAGTGTATATGTGTGTGTGTTTCTGGGTAACATGGTCCCGTTAATGACTGCTGGTCAAACAGCTAATGTGATGCAGGACGCTTGCAGAGAGAGATGAAGGTGGAGTGTGAAGAAAGATAACAGTTGTCTGAGCTCTGGGTGTGTTTGTCTGTTGTGCTGCCTTTTTTTGAGTAATTATCATCTCCCAAATCTGTTTCTCTTAAATCTCCTCAATATATTATTATTACAAAGCAAGTTTGAGGGATTTAAAATGTGACAACATGTCTACTGCAGGGTGTTCTCCATCTGTGTCACTGTTACTTTCTTTAATGTGTGTATTTGTGCGTGTGTTTATGAGAGAGAGGAGAGAAGGAGAAAAAGAGCCATGAAACATTATGTGTCATGCCACAGGGCCGCTACTTGCTGTGGGAACCACAACTAATCTAATAAGAAGTAGTCCTTAGTCAGCACACACGCACACACATACACACACATGCATGCACCTACACACACACATGCACACAGTGTACAATGTTCTCATGCTAGAGGGGATCCACCCACACATGTAGTCATGCTGTGACTACATGTCCTACTGTGCCTTTATTTAGACATAGAAATAACTGTATTAAGACATTTCTGTGTACTTGGTTACAACACACAGGGCATGCATGCATACACATACACACAAAGATACAGTCAAGGGTCATTATATTTTCGGATAGATTCATTGATAAAAATTATCTTTAATCACTTTAATCAACACAATTCTACCACAGACACGCAGCCATCAGGATGCCCCAGACCCCTACCATTTTAACTCAAAAAACTATCTAATTTACCATAACTATCTGCAACTAAACAGTGACAAATCAGACATTATCATCATTGGTCCCACATCACACACCAGAACCACCCAGAACTTCAGCCTCACCTTCAACAACAGCACTCTGTCCTCATCCACGCACATCCGGAACCTTGGTATCATTTTTGACAGCCAACTTAAGTTTGACCACCATATTAACTACATCACCAGGACCGCCTTCTTTCACCTCAAAAACATTGCCCGTCTCCGCCCCTCACTCACCTACTCTGCTGCCGAAACCCTCATCCATGCTTTCATAACATCCAGACTAGATTACTGCAACAGCATCCTATACGGTTCATCATCAAAAGTCCTTAATAAACTCCAACACATCCAGAACTCCGCTGCCCGCCTGCTCACCCACACCCGCTCCCGAGAACACATCACCCCTGTCCTCCAAAAACTACACTGGCTCCCCATTTCACACCGCATACAATACAAAATCCTCCTACTGACCTACAAATCACTTAACAACCTGGCCCCCACCTACCTCACAGACCTGCTCCACCACTACAACCCCCCCCGTTCCCTCCGATCCTCAGAAGGAAATCTCCTCGCCATACCCCCTCGGACCAAGCACCGAACCTGGGGGGACAGAGCCTTCTCTGTTGCCGCCCCCACCCTCTGGAACTCACTCCCCAAATCCATCAGAGACTGTACAGACCCCCACACCTTCAAATCTCTCCTAAAAACCCACCTTTTTACATTGGCTTTTAATCTGTAAACTATATATGTCTAATTTTCTGTTCTATCCCATCATATTCTATCTCTCCCTGATCTTTCACATTGTTTCTGTATTCTAATTGTGTTATTATTCTACATTGTCTTGTATTTTAAACTGTTATTATTTCTATGTAAGCGTCTTTGAGCACTTGTAAAAGCACGTTATAAATAAAATTTATTATTATTATTTATTATATCCATTTTTGCCCATTGTGGCTTAAAAGGGTGGCCTTCCATCTTGCCAGGGCAGGTTTTTCTTTTAAGAATGTGGTCACTCTGTACAGACAGCAGCAGACGGTGCTTTATCCTGCCAAGAGGAAAGTTACACCAGGCCCTGCAAGAATAAGGCTCGAAGAATCATTAAAGATCCCAGAAAACTGTCTTTAATCCATGCTGAGGTTGGTAAGAAGGTACCAGATACACCAGGCCAGCGCTGACAGGCTCAGTGGGAGCTTCTACCTTCTGCCATCTATCTGTTGCTGGAATCAAGTGATGTGAACACAATAAACACGGGCGTTCCATGCTCTCAACCAGTGTGAACCAAGATGGCAACACTTGTTACTCTCATGCCTCCGTGCCTGTGATAGCCGTGACAGGAGGCTTTATTTTTTTAGGATGTCTATCCGTCCCATTCAATTGGACCCGAAAATAAGCTGATTGATCTCAATGCTGATAGGCTTTTGTGACACAATATGACAAGTGTTTGTTTAACTCATAAGCCTGAAATTTGCATCATTCATGTTGCATGATTCAAGTTATTTGTGTCGTCTGGCCGTAATTTGTGTCCATGTTCATCTTTGCATTGACTTTGTATGTAATCTCGCCACACAAAACACTTGGGTTTCATTTAGAAACAAATTATTAGATGTAAAATACTTCAGTCCAGATCTAAATTCTGCTGTGTAACTGTGTCATGTTTAAAGGAATATTTCTCCCACACATTGATCATTTGTATATCAGTCACTGAACCCGTGTTATATTGAATTCATAAGAGGACTTTGTTTTTCTTGCATGCCTCCACAGTGAATGAAAAATACAGAAAAAGCAAAATTCTTGATGAACTGCAGGAAAAGGAGGCCACGATTGAGTACTGCAAAACTATATGAAAACATCCATTACAAACTCTTCTGCATTCAGTTGAGCAGAGTTCAAATGCACGTCCTTGCCCAGACGCACTACTCTTCAGTGTGTTAGACTGGTTGTGCGAAAGTGTTTTAAATAGTAAGGTTTTAGTCAAATAAAAATGCATGTGCTTGGGAAGTACTGAGCATGCAACTTGATGAATGAGACTTAGTTTATACTGCACAAGTTGTGTGAGAGTTTGTAAACTGATGTTTTGATGTTTTAGTTTTTCTGTAGCTGATCATGCGCCCTGTTAGCTTCAGTTCATTGTGAATTTTCTCAGTTTTAGGATTCTTTGTTCAGCACGGTGGCAATCAAGAATAACAGTTTTTTTTTTTTGTTTGTTTTTTAATTCAGCGTCAATAATTGATATATAAATGGTCATTTTGTAGACCAAGCATTCCTCTTACACAGTTTTGTTTGGGAGAAGAGTGCAGCCTCTTTAAAGAGGTCTATAAATGCTGTAGAGAGTATGATAATTTGTCACGTGTTGCCCCACATAATTAAAGGGAAACAAACGTCAGGCAGCTGAGCTGCGGGCCATGACCACGCAGTTCTGATAAATTACCTCCAAAGACTGCGGCTTATCTTGCTGTAAGTGACACTGGTGTTAGATTGCAAACTGACAGTCAGCTGCCATAACCTCAGATTTTCTGTGTGTGTGTGTGTGTGGCTGCTGAGCTGAAGTGATTATGGGGTTTTAGCTGTCTGTCTGTGGCTGTGATGTTGACACAATGTGCTTACCATGTGGTCTTTCCATTTGGACGGATGGTATGATATCCCACTGTGGTCAAAGAAAGTTGTCTCTAATGTGTTTACTGTGGCATCCATACGTCCTTAAGATGAAAAAGAAAGGGTAATACTGTGTTTTAAAGACACAAAATAATAACTACTAATAATTACTGTGACGTAATCATTGGTAAATGATAAATTGTATTTTTATGACAGTGTTGTTGTTTGATTGGTTGATCATCTTGGTCCATGCTGAAATATCAACTATTGGATGGATTGTCATGTGTTTTTTCGAAAAGATTGATGGCGCCCAGAGGATGTATCTTACTGATGTTCATGGTCTTCCTCTGACACCACTGTGACTCTGATGTTTTATTTTTGCCATGTGTTTTAACAGACATTCATAGTGCCCAGAGGATGTACCTTAAGGACATTTGTGATCCTCCTCTCGCACCACCATAACGTTGATATTTTATCAGTGACTTGTCTCAACAACTATTGAATGAATTGCTGTACAACTTGCTGTTGACATTCATGGCCTTTATATTTAGTGTTAATTAGCAAATGTTAGCATGCTTATACACTGACCATGGTAAATACTACCTGTTAAACACCAGCGTGTTTGTCATTGGGAGCATGTTAGCATGCTGACGTTAAAGCACTGATGTACCTAAGTGCAGTGTCACAGAGTCAATAGCATGGCTATAGACTTATTCTTGATTACAGTTTTACTTTAACAATTTTCAACCAGCTTAGTGTTATAACAGTGTGGATAGTATGTGAAATTGAACTGTGGTAAACATCCCTTTATTGTGCCAGTGCCCAGATTTCCCTGCTTATTTGCCAGCGAAATCAACACGTATGACGCCTTTTGTGGATCGTGGATTTTTGCTGGCTCATGTTGCAGCTGATTGAACTGCAGATGATACTACCTAATTTTTGTATACTTGCTGCTTCAGACACAAAAAGCTGACTGAGAGAAAGCCAGCCCTCGCTCTGTCTCAAATTCAGACCAAACTCAGTTTTAATGGTGAAACTACACAGCGCTGATCAAATATAAACCAAGATTCTGTTACTGTAGTGCCTATTTGTGGTCTAAAGTAACATATTTTAGTGCACTGTTTTTGATTTGTAAATCACCAGTGTAAATCACCAGTTGTTACCAGCTGGCTGACGTTTTGCTTTCGGACAAGAAATGACGCATCACACAACTCATGTGCAGGAGCGTTTATTGGTCCCGTGCAACGCAGTGCATTCTGGTAATTGTAGGTTTTCTACCTCTTGAGCAAAAGTGAATGCCACAGTCCATTTAGTCTGATTCCTTTGGTCATGTAGAACCAGTTTTAAAAATATTTGTGTGTTTTCTACTGCATAGGCAGCCTGGTTTTATGAAAAGAGCTTCTAGCAGTTGTTTCTGAGAAGTCTGTGGCTGTTAGAAACAAAAGCAGCAATGATTTGTCTGTAAAATCTTCTCAAAATAAAGCATTGCTCAACAGTAGTGTAAGCTGTGTAAAGTTGCCTCCTTTTGAAAAAGTTAGTCACTTGTTATTGACTCATAAATTCTACCATTTTCTTGTAACAAGTGACATCAGATCACTTGTTCAAATAACCAGATACGAGAGAAACAGTCTACTTTATTCCAAACTTCATGGTCACTTGTTTTATGTCAGTTTAGTGTAAAACTTCTGGAAGTAAATTAATCTCTCTTAATTAACTGGCTGTCTTCTTTTCATCTGTTTTAAGGATTAAACCATACAGGAAGTGTGTTTATGTATCCATTTTATTTGGATCTGGAATCAGTAGTTTTTGATATAAAATCACCAACAACAACGCTGGTTCAGGGCCACAGTTTTTTGCACTTCCTTGACCTGGTTTATTAAACTGTTGGGCCAAGTGTTTGCAGGCTCATTTTCAGTTCAATATCCTCTGAAATGTTTTATCTCAAGAGGAGTAAGCATAAGAAGATGGATGTCAAAGGCTTAAACAACAATCCAAGGCAACTTAAGTTTGGGTTTAGAAAAGAGGAAGTTGGATTAGAAGAAGTTTAGATGAGGAAATGAAAGCAACAGACACACTGAGGGTTGGCAAGGAGATGTGTGTGTTTTGTGAGTCAGAAGAAACACACACTTCTTCATGCTCAGCAGCCTCTGTCTCTTTCTCTCGTAGACACAATTTGTTTTCCGTCTCCCTCACCAAAGAAGCACAGATGTATTAATAGAGCCCCTCGTTGGCCTGTGAGTGAGTGTGTATATTTAGCATTGTGGGGTCTGGGCCCCCGTCCTCGTCTGCTCTGTTAGTGTGGGAAGAACATTGTGCCGAGTGGAGTAACATGCTGGATACTCACTGCATTAATCTCCGATATGTGTGTGTGTCTCTGACATTCTCTATAGGTGTGGTTTGTTTAAGCTGTCCAAGTGTTGCTTTTAATGCCTCTAACTTACAGTGTACGTGTGTGTGTGTGTGTGTTTGTCCCAGGAGCTGATAAGCAGGACCTCTCTGGAGACTCAGAAGCTAGATCTGATGGACGAGGTGTCCTACCTCAAACTGAAGCTGGTCAGCATGGAGGAAACACACACCAACACACACCCGCAGGATCCCACGGACAAAGAGCAGAATAAAGCAGAGGTATGGAAAGTCAACAAACCTGTGTGTGTGTGTGTGTGTGTGTTTAGAGCAACTCATTCAATAACCGCAGAGCTGCTGTGTCCTGGCTCCAGGGATTAACAACTTAAATGCTGCTTGTATTAAAGTTGCTGTCGGCAAAGATCCCTGCTGCATTTGACTGAATGAAAAGTTTCCACCCATATACACATATATACCACTGATGTAGTGTTGATAAAACCGGAATACCAAATAACACACAATTGATGCTTTATTCCAGTATTGGATTCACAAGATTTAATGTGTTGAAGTACCTTCATTTCTAAGGTATTAACCGCGGTTGATTAGTCAGAAACAGACATTCATATCTTGCTTGTTTCTCAATGAAATGTACAAAAGATGTACTATATCATATGGTATATACTGATGTTGTGTTAATCGTGAAATTTAGTTCAGACAGGAGAGAGATCAGGAGATCCCTTACTGCAAATTTTAACTTTTCATCCAGTTTTATCATCAGGTTGAACTTTTATTGTACAATGCTTCAATTTAAAATCAAATACCAAAATTAATGATATTATGTGTCGGGGCTTCCCACACACTTGTGGCGCCATGATGAAAACATCCGCTGTTGGACTGTTCATAAGGAGCGCTGTTGGGCTATATATACCATTCCATTTTTTTAGTGCTCCATACTCTTGGAGCACAGAGTGTGCTCTAGGCACAGACGAAGTAGCAGAACTCCAGGCGCAGTGAAAGTGAAACTTAACTTTTCATTCCACTGAACCTAAAAGTTTGCCTCTGCAGCAGCTGCTCTTACCATCCATCGATCTGATCTGATCAGCTCTGATCAGATCAGATCCACTGATCAATTATCCAACCCGTAATTCATAACTCAAGGAAAAAAAATTAACTCACAAAGAGTTCTGCCCATGCTGCGTTCATGGACCCACAAAAACCTCAGAATTAAGAGAGGGAACACAGAGTGATACACAAGGACACACAGGCAAGAAAAAAAGGGAAGTTACTGACAGACATCAATTCTAATTCTGTGGGAAACTCTTTGGAGTGGTGTTTTTGGACTGGAAGAACTTTTTCAGAGTTCTATGAGTCTCTCTTTTTGTTGTGTCCACTTCTCAGGAATTAGGAATGATCGCAGCTCTTAGAATGCCATTTTGAGGTACTTTCTTAGCTCCTATTTCAGAGTAGATATTCTCCCAATACAAGAGGGAACATGATGTCCAGACATCGTAAGTTTACGTTGCCTGGTTGAACTCAACCTGTGCAGCACCAATAACTGCCATTTTAAAAAAACCTGTTAGTTGTGTATACAACAGACAACACAAGATACAGACAACAGCTCGTTAAGAAAAAATGGAAGAACACATGGAGAAATGGACCAATAGTGAAGTCCATGCTTTTCTGAGCATATATGTGATGATGAAAATACAACCCCACATTGACTTGTCAAAGTGAAGTGGCGTTGCTATACCAACCACTGGCTGACTTACAGTACGTCTTTTCAGCGTTCCTATGTAGTTCTCAGGGGAACCCTCCAGTGGGCATTTCCTCTCAGGGAGTGCCCAGAACTATTTAGATTGACAATGCAGTATAGGAGCTAGTTACTGAAAACGGCATTCTCAGAATTACCATCATTACTAGTCGTATTGCTACAGCTGGTGTAAAATGCACCATTTCCTGTATGGGAGAGGAGTTAAGGCTCATTTATGCTCCCATTATGTGCGAAAATGTATACGTCCGTTTCAAACGATGTTACCGTCACTGCCCACATACTTCCATGCGCCCTTTACGTTGGCATGGATGTTAACCAATATATCCACCAAGAGGCAGCCCAGCGTCAAAAGTTTATGACAACAACAAACTCAAAAACAAACATGGCGACTGTGGAGGAGATATTGATAATGTGTCTCATGCATAAAGGACAAAAACAGAGGCAGCATTGTAGGAGGCGGTGGTCGCTGAGGCTGTTAAATACATTGCGACCGGAGGACGGAGAATTATTTTCTCTAGTACTGCCGATGAGAGAAATTGAATTGTTATTTCTTCTTCATGTCTCACTAGAGCTACATATCGGGTAGTGACAGCAACACTGCCCCCACGGTTCCTGGTGGTACTGCTCCGTTTGGCCCGTATCCATAAGCTTTATGGAAACATGCAGAAATACGGACGAAATGAATGTGGAGTCTGATCCGTATTTAACGTTGATTTAACGTTGAGCATAAATGGGCCTTAAGGCAACCACTATCCATTTCTTCACCCCCAAATTTGAATCCATGGCCACAGCCTTGGTTGGATCTCCATTCTTTGGACCATCCATAACAATACAGAAAGAAAACAAAAGACAGTTTCAGCTCCCACTAGAAACTCCAGTTTTGGTTCCCAGTGCCAAGACCGCAGTCTGAAGTTGTCACAGTTGTTGTCTTTCAGGTTTGGTTTTCCCAAGAATGCAGTCAACAAGTCCTTTCCCACAGCTCCCTGCCAGCACCAAGTGAAATTCATCCAGTAACATCCAAAGTCTAAATAATCAGTTAATGATGAGTTATCCCAACACAATATTGTAGTCTAGTCTGTAACCCAAATGATAAACAGACGAAAAGTGAAAGCATGCCCCCATCCAACTACAGTGGCTCAGGTTATAATGAAATATGTCTGAATGAGATTCATGTTTCATTGTTGAGGATGTGAAACAAGCCAGAACATATCAAACAGGCTTTTCAGACAGTTTAACAACACCTTGCAGACGGCCTGCCAGACACACAGCTGACACCAACTATAAATTCAACACTATAATGAATATCTGTCTTATCTGAGTGTGACGTCTTACCAATCAGTCTTATGTCCCTTGAAATACAATACTGTATGTAACATTAAAGGCCCTGAAAAGATATTTTCTCAATCAGTGGTGGGTTCCTACATAAACACATTACTCCTTGTGTTTCTCAGCTAGAAAAGGTGACGTCTCAGAATCAGAATTCAGCAACATTTGAATCAAGGCTAATAGCAGTGGTTTATGTTACCATTGGCTAGTGCTGCACGATTAATCTAATTGCATTCGCGATGTCAGGCACGCAATGTCAATCACAGCCTTTTGTGCGATTACATAACCGCACAAAAGGCTGTGATTTGCGATTTAATGTAAATAAAGGTTAACGTGTGTGCCTGTGAACATGACTACCTCTCCTGTATTGTGTGGAATTTGTTGACATTACGCCCACAAGTTATCCTGGTGTGTGCAGCAGGTATGGTCAGGTGACCACCCGGCGTGCAGCAGTGACCAACATAGACACTGAAGAAGAGCATGAGCACAACCATGACCATACTGAGTTGGTGGCAAAAGAAACGCAACGTCTATTATATGGCGATACTTTGGATTCAGGTACGGCGACGTTGAACAAAAAGACATGCTGTGTAAAACTTTGAAGGTTATAGTCGCCCTGCAGCAACACGATCAGTCTATATCAGCACTTGAGACAGCACAGAGAAAAGTAGGAAGAATACATGCGAGAGAAAGCCAAGCCAAAGTCAAAGAGACAACTGAAAGCCGCCAGAGCCTCATACACAGGCAACTGTGTGTGTGTACGGTGCCGTGCTGCACCGTGCTGCCCTGCGCTGCTGTGTGAGCAGCGTGTTTGACTGTGCGTAACAGCAGTCTGTTGATGGTCATTTACAGTGTCCATAACCAGTGTTGGGAAAGTTCACTCTCAACCTGAACTAGTTCAAAGTTCAGTTCAAACCTTTTAAAATGAATTAGTTCAGTTCATAGTTCATAACTCACCATTATGAACTAAAATTCATGGTTCCCCAAAATGAACAATTTCGTTCTTTTTTCGTTCTTTTTTTTACGTTGCTGTGAGCTATACTTTGTCAACATTATTGACAGAGCCTGTGTAGAACCACACTGTTAACAATGAAACCATATTCATCTTCATATCCAATTTTATGCTGACATGACTCTGTACTAACACAATACAATCTAAGGTAGGAACCAGGCTGAGGTAGGAAACTAGATTGTACTTCAGTAAATAAGAAAGAGAAGTTGCACATCAGCAATGGGTTTTCTTAGTGGAGTGCTAGACCATCTAGTATACATGTAAAATAGAAATTTCAAATATCCCCAAAAAGTAGCACCTCCAAAACTTAAAATCAATGCAGGACAAAGTGGGTACTACTTATATTTCCACTTTTTATTGGCAGACACCAATAAAGAAAGCTTATAAAAGTACAAAACATTTAACATTTCTTTCCAGTCAGTGGCATGCTTTTTTTCCTGACTTGTTTGCTCAGACATATATAGAACGCTTTTCAAAGTGCAAAATATTTAACATTCCAGTCAGTTTCATTCTTTT
The DNA here is from genome assembly GCA_035609425.1 of Epinephelus awoara. Taxonomy (NCBI): domain Eukaryota; kingdom Metazoa; phylum Chordata; class Actinopteri; order Perciformes; family Serranidae; genus Epinephelus; species Epinephelus awoara. Next base: position 37,965,368 of record CM069298.1, on the reverse strand, counting down.
TGTCCTGACTTGTTTACTCAAAAACTAGAAACTAGAAAACTAGAATGCTTATTAAAGTGCAAAACGTTTTAACAGTTATTTCCAGTCAGTCGCATTCTTTTTTTTTTCACACCCCCTGACTTGTTTGCTCAAAATAATATAAATGTAAACGTAAGTGCAATATTAACCCAAATAAGGTAAAAGGTAAAAAATGAGGTAGAATAAAACAACAATAACTTAAAGAGACAGTCAGAGTCCAAGGCCTATGGACAGTGCTGCTATTGCTTTCTGTGGGTGTGTCAAATAAATAACTAAAATAATAATAATTTGTAAAAATAAAATGTCCAAAAGTGTGCAGGGCCAAGCCTTTCTGTTCAGCCTGACGATGCCTTATCTGTATGAAGATCCTCTGTCAGTGGTCAGTGGTCAGTCTGTGGTCTCTCCCTGGTACATCCTCTGTCAGTGGTCAGTCTGTGGTCTCTCCCAGGTACATCCTCTGTCAGTGGTCAGTCTGTGGTCTCTCCCTGGTACATCCTCTGTCAGTGGTCAGTCTGTGGTCTCTCCCTGGTACATCCTCTGTCAGTGGTCAGTCTGTGGTCTCTCCCTGGTACATCCTCTGTCAGTGGTCAGTCTGTGGTCTCTCCCTGGTACATCCTCTGTCAGTGGTCAGTCTGTGGTCTCTCCCTGGTACATCCTCTGTCAGTGGTCACTGTCTGTGCTCTCTCCCTGGTAGATCCTGCTGGACCCCTGGTTTCTTACTTCCTGTGAAAACAAAAATATATGCTTTTATTTTTATGCAGCTCACCTCTGCACACTAATATACTCATCTCCATTTCCCTGTGCTAAATTATATAGATGCACTTAATACCTTGTGTTATTCTTGTTATATGTCTCGCACTGTGTTTCTTTGTTTGCCAGTTTTGTTTTTATGTTTTTGTGTGGGGACTTCGTATGGAAATTAGAATCTTTCATAAGATAAATACGGTATTTACATTGCTTCATGTAATGTTCATTAATATGCATTGTCCCATCTAAATATACAAATAAAGTAAAGTATAGCCCAGAACCACAGGTCAGAATAATAATATACCTTCCAATATTTTTGTTGGCATTCAAGACAAGCTGCTTCTCAAAGTTGGCATCTCCCAGCCGGTTTCTCCTGGGCCTGAAAGAGATGAAGGAAAAAGAGGAAAGAAGAGAAGAACTTTTAACATCATAATTATTGAGGCAATCACTGAAAAAATACACATTTTAATATATATTGAAAACCACAATTACTATTTGCTGCGTAAGTGTTGGAATAATATAACCAAGACAGATCTATGATTGAGGCTGGATATTTACTGACAACATTGTACTTATTGCTAAACTATATTAACCACTTAAACCCCCATATGGTTGAGCGGAGTCCCTAAGGCCTCTAAACTAGTGTCTTTTACAGAAAATAGCTGCTGGTTAATAACAGTTAATAAATATAGCCGCAAGCGGCAATCAGCGGGTTCTAACCTGTTTCGGCCACCCCCTATGTGCCAATCTGAAAATTCTTTTTTGGGTGTGTTCTTGGTCCCCTTCCGATGACACTTACCGAGTTTTGTGCCGATCGGAAAAACGGTTAAGGTTTGACAGCCCATATTGTCTAAGTCCCGCCCACAGCAAAGATTCATTGGTCTGTGGCGGCCATGTTTTTCGTCCGATCTTGCTCATTTGTAATAGAAATGAGCGGCTCAGTCCCCCGATGCCTCACACCAAGTTTGGTGTTGATAGCAATAAATATTCCAATAGCCTATTCATTTTACTGTTTTTAACATTATGCAAATTAGCAAAAATTCTGTAAGGGCAGCGTTCATGGTGCAAGAGGCTTTTTTGTAGAGGACTATCAGGAGAATGTGTGTGTAAAATTTCAAGTCGATAGCACTTGTGGTGGGGCGGGCAGAGCCTTTCAAACTTTACACTCTATGTTATAGCGCCCCCATGTGGCCGATTTGGACCAAATTTTTTGAGCAATATTTGGATCTCATTTATAGTCCATGTACCAAGTTTCATGTCCGTAGGTTCTTCCAGCTGCTCATAAATTAATAAAAAGTTATAGGCCACGCCCACTTTCACGTATCAACATGGCACTCAAGATATTAGCTAATAGCCACCCCTAGAGCATGCGTACCAAGTTTGGTAAAATTCCATCCAACGGTCTTTGAGATACTGACGTGTAGCATTTATAGCGCCCCCTATAGGCTGAGCTCAAAATGCTTTGGCAGGCAGCTTCCACGTCTCATTGTGGACCTACCCACCAAGTTTGGTGATGATAGGTCAAAGGGTGTGGGCGTTATGGCCAATCAATTCTAAGCTCCGCCTACAGCAAAAATTCATTGGTCCGTGGCGGCCATGTTTTTTGACCAATCTGGCTCATTTATAATAGCAATCAGCGGCTCTAACCCCCGATGCCTCATACCAAGTTTGGTGTTGATAGCAATAAATTTTCCAGTTTTCTATTCATTTTACTGTTTTTCAAATTATGCAAATTAGCAAAAAATCTAGTTAGGCGGAGCTTAGGGGTTCTTGAGGCTTTTTTGTAGAGCACATTGAGCTGGACCTGTGTGTCAAGTTTCAAGTCAATCGGACTTATGGGGTGAGGGGCGTGGCCTTCCCAAAAAGTCATTTTTAGGCCTTAATTACAGCGCCACCATCTGGCCAACTTGGCTCATGTTTTAATAAAAGTTGATGCACATCATTTCCAATCATGTGGCCAAGTTTCAGCTTTCTGGCTTATTCCAGCTCACGGCAATTTAGGCTCAAGCGGCAGACAACAAAAAATAATAATAAATATAGCCGCAAGCGGCAATCAGCGGGTTCTAACCTGTTTCGGCCACCCCCTATGTGCCAATCTGAAAATTCTTTTTTGGGTGTGTTCTTGGTCCCGTTCCGATGACACTTACCGAGTTTTGTGCCGATCGGAAAAACGGTTAAGGTTTGACAGCCCATATTGTCTAAGTCCCGCCCACAGCAAAGATTCATTGGTCCGTGGCGGCCATGTTTTTTGTCCAATCTTGCTCATTTGTAATAGAAATGAGCGGCTCAGTCCCCCAATGCCTCACACCAAGTTTGGTGTTGATAGCAATAAATATTCCAATAGCCTATTCATTTTACTGTTTTTAACTTTATGCAAATTAGCAAAAATTCTGTAAGGGCAGCGTTCATGGTGCAAGAGGCTTTTTTGTAGAGGACTATCAGGAGAATGTGTGTGTAAAATTTCAAGTTGATAGCACTTGTGGTGGGGCGGGCAGAGCCTTTCAAACTTTACACTCTATGTCATAGCGCCCCCATGTGGCCGATTTGGACCAAATTTTTTGAGCAGTATTTGGATGTCATTTATAGTCCATGTACCAAGTTTCATGTCCGTAGGTCCTTCCAGCTGCTCATAAATTAATAAAAAGTAACAGGCCACGCCCACTTTCACCTTTCAACATGGCACTCAAAATATTAGCTAATAGCCACCCCGAGAGCATCCGTACCAAGTTTGGTGAAATTCCATCCAACGGTCATTGAGATACAGATGTGTGGCATTTATAGCGCCCCCTATAGGCTGAGCTCAAAATGCTTTGGTAGGCAGCTTCCACGTCTCATTGTGGACCTACCCACCAAGTTTGGTGATGATAGGTCAAAGGGTGTGGGCGTTATGGCCAATCAATTCTAAGCTCCGCCTACAGCAAAAATTCATTGGTCCGTGGCGGCCATGTTTTTTGACCAATCTGGCTCATTTATAATAGCAATCAGCGGCTCTAACCCCCGATGCCTCATACCAAGTTTGGTGTTGATAGCAATAAATATTCCAGTTTTCTATTCATTTTACTGTTTTTCAAATTATGCAAATTAGCAAAAAATCTAGTTAGGCGGAGCTTAGGGGTTCTTGAGGCTTTTTTGTAGAGCACATTGAGCTGGACCTGTGTGTCAAGTTTCAAGTCAATCGGACTTATGGGGTGAGGGGCGTGGCCTCCCCAAAAAGTCATTTTTAGGCCTTAATTACAGCGCCACCATCTGGCCAACTTGGCTCATGTTTTAATAAAAGTTGATGCACATCATTTCCAATCATGTGGCCAAGTTTCAGCTTTCTGGCTTATTCCAGCTCACGGCAATTTAGGCTCAAGCGGCAGACAACAAAAAATAATAATAATAATAATAATAATAAACCGGTACAATTTTAGAAGGGTTCTACCCCTTCGGGGTTAGAACCCTAAATATAGCCGCAAGCGGCAATCAGCGGGTTCTAACCTGTTTCGGCCACCCCCTGTGTGCCAATCTGAAAATTCTTTTTTGGGTGTGTTCTTGGTCCCCTTCCGATGATACTTACCGAGTTTTGTGCCGATCGGAAAAACGGTTAAGGTTTGACAGCCCATATTGTCTAAGTCCCGCCCACAGCAAAGATTCATTGGTCTGTGGCGGCCATGTTTTTCGTCCGATCTTGCTCATTTGTAATAGAAATGAGCGGCTCAGTCCCCCAATGCCTCACACCAAGTTTGGTGTTGATAGCAATAAATATTCCAATAGCCTATTCATTTTACTGTTTTTAACATTATGCAAATTAGCAAAAATTCTGTAAGGGCAGCGTTCATGGTGCAAGAGGCTTTTTTGTAGAGGACTATCAGGAGAATGTGTGTGTAAAAGTTCAAGTCGATAGCACTTGTGGTGGGGCGGGCAGAGCCTTTCAAACTTTACACTCTATGTTATAGCGCCCCCATGTGGCCGATCGGGACCAAATTTTTTGAGCAGTATTTGGATGTCATTTATAGTCCATGTACCAAGTTTCATGTCCGTAGGTCCTTCCAGCTGCTCATAAATTAATAAAAAGTAACAGGCCACGCCCACTTTCACGTATCAACATGGCACTCAAGGTATTAGCTAATAGCCACCCCTAGAGCATGCGTACCAAGTTTGGTAAAATTCCATCCAACGGTCTTTGAGATACTGATGTGTAGCATTTATAGCGCCCCCTATAGGCTGAGCTCAAAATGCTTTGGCAGGCAGCTTCCACGTGTCATTGTGGACCTACCCACCAAGTTTGGTGATGATAGGTCAAAGGGTGTGGGCGTTATGGCCAATCAATTCTAAGCTCCGCCTACAGCAAAAATTCATTGGTCCGTGGCGGCCATGTTTTTTGACCAATCTGGCTCATTTATAATAGCAATCAGCGGCTCTAACCCCCGATGCCTCATACCAAGTTTGGTGTTGATAGCAATAAATATTCCAGTTTTCTATTCATTTTACTGTTTTTCAAATTATGCAAATTAGCAAAAAATCTAGTTAGGCGGAGCTTAGGGGTTCTTGAGGCTTTTTTGTAGAGCACATTGAGCTGGACCTGTGTGTCAAGTTTCAAGTCAATCGGACTTATGGGGTGAGGGGCGTGGCCTCCCCAAAAAGTCATTTTTAGGCCTTAATAACAGCGCCACCATCTGGCCAACTTGGCTCATGTTTTAATAAAAGTTGATGCACATCATTTCCAATCATGTGGCCAAGTTTCAGCTTTCTGGCTTATTCCAGCTCACGGCAATTTAGGCTCAAGCGGCAGACAACAAAAAATAATAATAAATATAGCCGCAAGCGGCAATCAGCGGGTTCTAACCTGTTTCGGCCACCCCCTATGTGCCAATCTGAAAATTATTTTTTGGGTGTGTTCTTGGTCCCCTTCCGATGACACTTACCGAGTTTTGTGCCGATCGGAAAAACGGTTAAGGTTTGACAGCCCATATTGTCTAAGTCCCGCCCACAGCAAGGATTCATTGGTCTGTGGCGGCCATGTTTTTCGTCCGATCTTGCTCATTTGTAATAGAAATGAGCGGCTCAGTCCCCCAATGCCTCACACCAAGTTTGGTGTTGATAGCAATAAATATTCCAATAGCCTATTCATTTTACTGTTTTTAACATTATGCAAATTAGCAAAAATTCTGTAAGGGCAGCGTTCATGGTGCAAGAGGCTTTTTTGTAGAGGACTATCAGGAGAATGTGTGTGTAAAATTTCAAGTCGATAGCACTTGTGGTGGGGCGGGCAGAGCCTTTCAAACTTTACACTCTATGTTATAGCGCCCCCATGTGGCCGATCGGGACCAAATTTTTTGAGCAGTATTTGGATGTCATTTATAGTCCATGTACCAAGTTTCATGTCCGTAGGTCCTTCCAGCTGCTCATAAATTAATAAAAAGTAACAGGCCACGCCCACTTTCACCGTTCAACATGGCACTCAAAATATTAGCTAATAGCCACCCCGAGAGCATCCGTACCAAGTTTGGTGAAATTCCATCCAACGGTCATTGAGATACAGATGTGTGGCATTTATAGCGCCCCCTATAGGCTGAGCTCAAAATGCTTTGGCAGGCAGCTTCCAAGGGTCATTGTGGACCTAGCCACCAAGTTTGGTGATGATAGGTCAAAGGGTGTGGGCGTTATGGCCAATCAATTCTAAGCTCCGCCTACAGCAAAAATTCATTGGTCCGTGGCGGCCATGTTTTTTGACCAATCTGGCTCATTTATAATAGCAATCAGCGGCTCTAACCCCCGATGCCTCATACCAAGTTTGGTGTTGATAGCAATAAATATTCCAGTTTTCTATTCATTTTACTGTTTTTCAAATTATGCAAATTAGCAAAAAATCTAGTTAGGCGGAGCTTAGGGGTTCTTGAGGCTTTTTTGTAGAGCACATTGAGCTGGACCTGTGTGTCAAGTTTCAAGTCAATCGGACTTATGGGGTGAGGGGCGTGGCCTTCCCAAAAAGTCATTTTTAGGCCTTAATTACAGCGCCACCATCTGGCCAACTTGGCTCATGTTTTAATAAAAGTTGATGCACATCATTTCCAATCATGTGGCCAAGTTTCAGCTTTCTGGCTTATTCCAGCTCACGGCAATTTAGGCTCAAGCGGCAGACAACAAAAAATAATAATAATAATAATAAACCGGTACAATTTTAGAAGGGTTCTACCCCTTCGGGGTTAGAACCCTAATAATAATAATAAAATATAGCCGCAAGCGGCAATCAGCGGGTTCTAACCTGTTTCGGCCACCCCCTGTGTGCCAATCTGAAAATTCTTTTTTGGGTGTGTTCTTGGTCCCCTTCCGATGACACTTACCGAGTTTTGTGCCGATCGGAAAAACGGTTAAGGTTTGACAGCCCATATTGTCTAAGTCCCGCCCACAGCAAAGATTCATTGGTCTGTGGCGGCCATGTTTTTCGTCCGATCTTGCTCATTTGTGATAGAAATGAGCGGCTCAGTCCCCCGATGCCTCACACCAAGTTTGGTGTTGATAGCAATAAACATTCCAATTGCCTATTCATTTTACTGTTTTTAACATTATGCAAATTAGCAAAAATTCTGTAAGGGCAGCGTTCATGGTGCAAGAGGCTTTTTTGTAGAGGACTATCAGGAGAATGTGTGTGTAAAAGTTCAAGTCGATAGCACTTGTGGTGGGGCGGGCAGAGCCTTTCAAACTTTACACTCTATGTTATAGCGCCCCCATGTGGCCGATCGGGACCAAATTTTTTGAGCAATATTTGGATCTCATTTATAGTCCATGTACCAAGTTTCATGTCCGTAGGTCCTTCCAGCTGCTCATAAATTAATAAAAAGATATAGGCCACGCCCACTTTCACGTATCAACATGGCACTCAAGATATTAGCTAATAGGCACCCCTAGAGCATGCGTACCAAGTTTGGTAAAATTCCATCCAACGGTCTTTGAGATACTGATGTGTAGCATTTATAGCGCCCCCTATAGGCTGAGCTCAAAATGCTTTGGCAGGCAGCTTCCAAGGGTCATTGTGGACCTACCCACCAAGTTTGGTGATGATAGGTCAAAGGGTGTGGGCGTTATGGCCAATCAATTCTAAGCTCCGCCTACAGCAAAAATTCATTGGTCCGTGGCGGCCATGTTTTTTGACCAATCTGGCTCATTTGTAATAGCAATCAGCGGCTCTAACCCCCGATGCCTCATACCAAGTTTGGTGTTGATAGCAATAAATATTCCAGTTTTCTATTCATTTTACTGTTTTTCAAATTATGCAAATTAGCAAAAAATCTAGTTAGGCGGAGCTTAGGGGTTCTTGAGGCTTTTTTGTAGAGCACATTGAGCTGGACCTGTGTGTCAAGTTTCAAGTCAATCGGACTTATGGGGTGAGGGGCGTGGCCTCCCCAAAAAGTCATTTTTAGGCCTTAATTACAGCGCCACCATCTGGCCAACTGGGCTCATGTTTTAATAAAAGTTGATGCACATCATTTCCAATCATGTGGCCAAGTTTCAGCTTTCTGGCTTATTCCAGCTCACGGCAATTTAGGCTCAAGCGGCAGACAACAAAAAATAATAATAATAAATATAGCCGCAAGCGGCAATCAGCGGGTTCTAACCTGTTTCGGCCACCCCCTATGTGCCAATCTGAAAATTCTTTTTTGGGTGTGTTCTTGGTCCCCTTCCGATGACACTTACCGAGTTTTGTGCCGATCGCAAAAATGGTTAAGGTTTTACAGCCGATAATCGCCACGCTCAGCCCACAGCAAAGATTCATTGGTCCGTGGCGGCCATGTTTTTCGTCCGATCTTGCTCATTTGTAATAGAAATGAGCGGCTCAGTCCCCCGATGCCTCAATCCAAGGATGGTGTTGATAGCAATAAATATTACAATACCCTATTCATTTTACTGTTTTTAACATTATGCAAATTAGCCAAACTTCTGTAAGGGCAGCGTTCATGGTGCAAGAGGCTTTTTTGTAGAGGACTATCAGGAGAATGTGTGTGTAAAATTTCAAGTCGAAAGCACTTGTGGTGCGGCGGGCAGAGCCTTTCAAACTTTACACTCTATGTTATAGCGCCCCCATGTGGCCGATTTGGACCAAATTTTTTGAGCAGTATTTGGATGTCATTTATAGTCCATGTACCAAGTTTCATGTCCGTAGGTCCTTCCAGCTGCTCATAAATTAATAAAAAGTAATAGGCCACGCCCACTTTGACCTATCACCATGGCCCTCAAGATTCTAGTTAATAGCCACCCCTAGAGCATGCATACCAAGTTTGGTGAAATTCCATCCAATGGTCTTTGAGATACAGATGTGTGGCATTTATAGCGCCCCCTATAGGCTGAGCTCAAAATGCTTTGGTAGGCAGCTTCGGAGTCTCATTGTGGACCTACCCACCAAGTTTGGTGATGATAGGTCAAAGGGTGTGGGCGTTATGGCCAATCAATTCTAAGCTCCGCCTACAGCAAAAATTCATTGGTCCGTGGCGGCCATGTTTTTTGACCAATCTGGCTCATTTATAATAGAAATGAGCGGCTCCAACCCCCGATGCCTCATACCAAGTTTGGTGATGATAGCAATAAATATTCCAATTTTCTATTCATTTTACTGTTTTTCAAATTATGCAAATTAGCAAAAAATCTAGTTAGGCGGAGCTTAGGGGTTCTTGAGGCTTTTTTGTAGAGCACATTGAGCTGGACCTGTGTGTCAAGTTTCAAGTCAATCGGACTTATGGGGTGAGGGGCGTGGCCTCCCCAAAAAGTCACGTTTAAGCCTTAATTACAGCGCCACCATCTGGCCAACTTGGCTCATATTTTAATAAAAGTTGATGCACATCATTTCCAATCTTTTGGCCAAGTTTCAGCTTTCTGGCTTATTCCAGCTCACGGGAATTTAAGCTCAAGCGGCAGACAACAAAAAATAATAATAATAAACCGGTACAATTTTAGAAGGGTTCTACCCCTTCGGGGTTAGAACCCTAATAATAATAATAAATATAGCCGCAAGCGGCAATCAGCGGGTTCTAACCTGTTCCGGCCACCCCCTATGTGCCAATCTGAAAATTCTTTTTTGGGTGTGTTCTTGGTCCCATTCCGATGACACTTACCGAGTTTTGTGCCGATCGGAAAAACGGTTAAGGTTTGACAGCCCATATTGTCTAAGTCCCGCCCACAGCAAAGATTCATTGGTCCGTGGCGGCCATGTTTTTCGTCCGATCTTGCTCATTTGTAATAGAAATGAGCGGCTCAGTCCCCCGATGCCTCACACCAAGTTTGGTGTTGATAGCAATAAATATTCCAATAGCCTATGCATTTTACTGTTTTTAACATTATGCAAATTAGCAAAAATTCTGCAAGGGCAGCGTTCATGGTGCAAGAGGCTTTTTTGTAGAGGACTATCAGGAGAATGTGTGTGTAAAATTTCAAGTCGATAGCACTTGTGGTGGGGCGGGCAGAGCCTTTCAAACTTTACACTCTATGTTATAGCGCCCCCATGTGGCCGATTTGGACCAAATTTTTTGAGCAGTATTTGGATGTCATTTATAGTCCATGTACCAAGTTTCATGTCCGTAGGTCCTTCCAGCTGCTCACAAATTAATAAAAAGTAATAGGCCACGCCCACTTTGACCTATCACCATGGCCCTCAAGATTCTAGTTAATAGCCACCCCTAGAGCATGCATACCAAGTTTGGTGAAATTCCATCCAATGGTCTTTGAGATACAGATGTGTGGCATTTATAGCGCCCCCTATAGGCTGAGCTCAAAATGCTTAGGTAGGCAGCTTCGGAGTCTCATTGTGGACCTACCCACCAAGTTTGGTGATGATAGGTCAAAGGGTGTGGGCGTTATGGCCAATCAATTCTAAGCTCCGCCTACAGCAAAAATTCATTGGTCCGTGGCGGCCATGTTTTTTGACCAATCTGGCTCATTTATAATAGAAATGAGCGGCTCCAACCCCCGATGCCTCATACCAAGTTTGGTGATGATAGCAATAAATATTCCAATTTTCTATTCATTTTACTGTTTTTCAAATTATGCAAATTAGCAAAAAATCTAGTTAGGCGGAGCTTAGGGGTTCTTGAGGCTTTTTTGTAGAGCACATTGAGCTGGACCTGTGTGTCAAGTTTCAAGTCAATCGGACTTATGGGGTGAGGGGCGTGGCCTCCCCAAAAAGTCACGTTTAAGCCTTAATTACAGCGCCACCATCTGGCCAACTTGGCTCATATTTTAATAAAAGTTGATGCACATCATTTCCAATCATGTGGCCAAGTTTCAGCTTTCTGGCTTATTCCAGCTCACGGGAATTTAAGCTCAAGCGGCAGACAACAAAAAATAATAATAAACCGGTACAATTTTAGAAGGGTTCTACCCCTTCGGGGTTAGAACCCTAATAAACCGGTACAATCTTAGAAGGGTTCTACCCCTTCGGGGTTAGAACCCTAAATATAGCCGCAAGCGGCAATCAGCGGGTTCTAACCTGTTTCGGCCACCCCCTATGTGCCAATCTGAAAATTATTTTTTGGGTGTGTTCTTGGTCCCCTTCCGATGACACTTACCGAGTTTTGTGCCGATCGGAAAAACGGTTAAGGTTTGACAGCCCATATTGTCTAAGTCCCGCCCACAGCAAGGATTCATTGGTCTGTGGCGGCCATGTTTTTCGTCCGATCTTGCTCATTTGTAATGGAAATGAGCGGCTCAGTCCCCCGATGCCTCACACCAAGTTTGGTGTTGATAGCAATAAATATTCCAATAGCCTATTCATTTTACTGTTTTTAACATTATGCAAATTAGCAAAAATTCTGTAAGGGCAGCGTTCATGGTGCAAGAGGCTTTTTTGTAGAGGACTATCAGGAGAATGTGTGTGTAAAATTTCAAGTCGATAGCACTTGTGGTGGGGCGGGCAGAGCCTTTCAAACTTTACACTCTATGTTATAGCGCCCCCATGTGGCCGATCGGGACCAAATTTTTTGAGCAGTATTTGGATGTCATTTATAGTCCATGTACCAAGTTTCATGTCCGTAGGTCCTTCCAGCTGCTCATAAATTAATAAAAAGTAACAGGCCACGCCCACTTTCACCGTTCAACATGGCACTCAAAATATTAGCTAATAGCCACCCCGAGAGCATCCGTACCAAGTTTAGTGAAATTCCATCCAACGGTCATTGAGATACAGATGTGTGGCATTTATAGCGCCCCCTATAGGCTGAGCTCAAAATGCTTTGGTAGGCAGCTTCCAAGGGTCATTGTGGACCTACCCACCAAGTTTGGTGATGATAGGTCAAAGGGTGTGGGCGTTATGGCCAATCAATTCTAAGCTCCGCCTACAGCAAAAATTCATTGGTCCGTGGCGGCCATGTTTTTTGACCAATCTGGCTCATTTATAATAGCAATCAGCGGCTCTAACCCCCGATGCCTCATACCAAGTTTGGTGTTGATAGCAATAAATATTCCAGTTTTCTATTCATTTTACTGTTTTTCAAATTATGCAAATTAGCAAAAAATCTAGTTAGGCGGAGCTTAGGGGTTCTTGAGGCTTTTTTGTAGAGCACATTGAGCTGGACCTGTGTGTCAAGTTTCAAGTCAATCGGACTTATGGGGTGAGGGGCGTGGCCTTCCCAAAAAGTCATTTTTAGGCCTTAATTACAGCGCCACCATCTGGCCAACTTGGCTCATGTTTTAATAAAAGTTGATGCACATCATTTCCAATCATGTGGCCAAGTTTCAGCTTTCTGGCTTATTCCAGCTCACGGCAATTTAGGCTCAAGCGGCAGACAACAAAAAATAATAATAATAAACCGGTACAATTTTAGAAGGGTTCTACCCCTTCGGGGTTAGAACCCTAATAAACCGGTACAATTTTAGAAGGGTTCTACCCCTTCGGGGCTAGAACCCTAATAAACCGGTACAATTTTAGAAGGGTTCTACCCCTTCGGGGTTAGAACCCTAATTAATTAATATGGAATACAATCACAGTTCATCCCTACCTGAATATTTGGCCACCGATGCTGAAGAGCCTCTCCACTGGAGCGCTTGAGGGCAGTGCAGTATTGTATTTAAGGAACAGCCTTCTCAGTTTTGGCAACTGTTTATATTCTTCGAACCCATCCCTGGTTGGGGCATCAAGGTAAATGTCCACTTCAGATTTTAGAGCAACGTGAGGGTTCCTTCTAAACTTGAAGAATGAAGCCGCCACTGTATCCTTCTTCTCACTGGACTGGTCCGACTGGGTTTCTCTTGGGTCTGAGTCGGATTGATATTCTCTTCTGAGCATTAATCTGTACTGCAGACGTTTTGCATCATCTTCGACCCAGTCTAGCTTGAATATTGGCACCAGCATAGCAGACAGTATGTTCTCCCTCTTCTCCAGAAGACCTGCTAGCCTTGTGCTCAGTGACTGCAAGATGCTCTTGATGAGTGGGCGGCATGTGATGAGACCCTCTGCAGCTGAGGCTTTTGTGCTCTCATCCAACAGGTCATTCATATGACCTTGCAGCTGCACAATGGTTGGAGCCAGGTACCCAAGAAAGATGTTCTTCTCTGCTTGGAGGATGTTTAGTGCTTGTGCCAAAGGTTTCATCACATCCACAAAGTTGTGTATGAAGTCAACTTCCTCTGCCGAGAATCGACGAAAGCCAAACTCGTCACTCACACTGTGCAGGATCAGCTCATCATGGAGAGGAGTGGCATCATTTGCAGAGCTGACCTCACCCTCATTCATTTCTGCCTTGGTAGTTAGTTTTGCAATGCGAGACAGTCGCTCCATGGCAAGAAATACAGAGTTCCATCTTGTGTCATTTGGCGAAACAAAGCTAATTCCAAGCTTTTCCACAACAGTATCAGAAGCCTTTGGACTCCGTTTAACCTTGTTCCAAAGGGCACATGCTTTTGCAAAAACATCCCTCGACATTGATTTGTAGCGTTTATCAGTTACCTTTTCTGTGTCTTTGGCCACTAAATTCAAGGTGTGAGCCATGCACCTTCTGTGAGGGGGGAGAGAGGGATGATCCAGATCTGACAGAGGCTCAGGCTCCATCTGGTCCTCCTCATCTGAGCTCTCACTGCCGGCAGCAGCGGCTGAGCCTGGTTCATTGTCTTCTTCATTTTCATCATCAGCATCACTACCTGGTTCTTCACCATCATCAATAGCAACCTCCATCCCAAAACACTTAAATGCCTTGACAAAGTTTGCAGCGTTGTCTGTTACTGTGCACACAACCTTGTTGTGGATTTTGAATTCTTTGTTAATATCAGACAATACTTTTGCTAATACATCATGTGTATGTGCTCCTTTAATCCGCCTGCATGCCAGTACTGCAGAGTGTCTCTCAGAGACATCATTTTTGTTTAGCCAATGGATGGTGATGCCTATAAATGACTTATTCACAGCTGACCAGCAATCTGCTGTTGTGCACACAGCATCCAGCTCAGACAGTGCAGTCTTCAGTTCACATGTGCTTTCTTTAAACTTCTTGTTAAGCAGTGACTGTACTTTTCTTCTTGATGGCACCTTTTTGGACGGCTGCAACCCCTTAACTAAGTTTATAAAGGCTGGCCTTTCGACTTTACTTAAAGGCTGCAGTTCTTCAATGATGTAATTTATAACCAGGTTGTCTACCTGTGTCTGGGGGATAGAGAACCCGAGGTATGATGATACTTGGGTCTGGGTGGTAGAGGAGCTGTTTGTTTGGCTCACCGTTGTTGTCGTCGTGTCCTTTTTACGGCTACATGCTTGCTCATACCTTGCAAGGCTACTCGTGTGCTTTAATTCGATGTGCCGTTTAAGATTGGCTGCCGACTTCGCTGATGTACGGACTTGTTTTTTTAATCCTGGAGCACAGAGTTTACAATGGTAGGTAAGATTTCTACCGTCAGCGTCAGTACTGACTAATGTATAGAATTCCCTCAAGTAGTCAAATGGGTCTCGGTCTGAGTGTGAGTGGTCCGAGTTACTCGTGCTGGCTTCCTGGTCCATGCTGTCTGACTGTCTGTTTGTTTGTTTGTTTTGCTAGTAAAGGCATCCTCCTGCACATGTGAATTGTGACGACGGGTGATGACGTGTTTGTAGAGCGTCAGTAGGCATGAGGCAGTTTGGGCTCGCGGTTGCCAGATCGGCTTTTCCCATTTGTTTTTCCTGTTTTAGCTGTGTTTTCGCTTTAAGGCTCTTGAAATCTGGCATGAACGAGATCTGAACGAAATTAGAGCGCCGTTCAAGACACAGCAGAATGAGTGCGTTCACAATATAACGTTCGTCAAGCAAAAATGAACAGAGCGTTCACGTTCACCCAAAATATGAGTGTGTTCATGAACGTCCGTTCTTTGAACGCGTTCAAGTACAACACTGTCCATAACAATAACTATATCAGGTGAGGCCAGTGCCCCCCTCATATAATGTAGGGGAAACACTGAATCAAGCAAGATGACTAATGATACCATTTATTTATTACATTGTAATCGCAATCACATATCACGATATTGTCCACCAAAATCGCAATCACACATTTTTCTCAAGTCTTGCAGCACTACCAATGTCAGTCAAATTTTTTTTTTTTGGTACATGAACATTGGCTGTTGCTTATTATATTGTGAATGTTTAATGTAACCAAGAAAAGCTTGATGATTCAAAATTAAGTTGTGCTTCAAAATAAAAGCACCAGTTGTTTCGCTTTCATTTATTTAATTTTGACAGTTCTTTATGTAACTTTGTTACAACAGTACTTTATTTAACTTTATTATAACTGTAGTTCATTTAATAATTTTGTATTTTAGTAGTCTACAGTACTTTGGATGAGATCTTAAAACATTGTGATATACAGTATATTGTGTACTGTGATATAGCTTATAAATATCATGATATTCTTTTTTTAAGCCATATCACCCAGTCCTAATATCTACTAGAAGCACAATAGCAGTTCAGTCACACTACCTGTTATGCAACTGTGATTTGAAAGTGAACAGCAGAAGTTGTTTTTTTATAGTGAAAGGCTCTGTCTTCTTCTGTCAGCTCCTCTGTTCAGGTCAGCGCTAAAATTTGAGCCTCAGTGAACATAGACAGAGTTACATTAAAACTGTGTTTCTTAGTTATCACACACACAAATAATGGCATGCACTCCCTCTCTCTCACACACAAACACACACACACATAGACACACACAGACGTGCACGCCCCTTAAGTCTAGTTGAGCAGTCTTTGCTTGTCTTCACTAGTTTCTTTGTGAAGACTTTGTTCATTGTGGCACCCAGCTGCTCCCCACTGGCACCACAAGATACTGATGCTGCTCTTGTGCTTTAGCCCTCTGTGTGTGTGTGTGTGTGTGTGTGTGTGTGTGTGTGCGTGCGTGCGTGCGTGCGTGCGTGCGTGCGTGCGTGCGAAGCTATCACAAGGCATCCGGCACCCACGGCCATGCTTTGATTGAACAAACACGATACAGCATTTCTGACACGCAGATGCCCAAGTTCTGCACACATATACACACACACACACACACACACACACACACACACATGGATGGAGCGCAATGAGCATCAGCAGAAGTAGACAGAGAGGGAGAGGCAGTGAGGAGAGGGCTGGACATGAGAGGGCGGACAGAAAAAGAACAGGAGGACAGGATGAGAGACAGTGACAGACACGTGGAAAAATAAAAAATGACAGGATGTACTGTGGAAACATCATTTTTTTGTCCTGCAGTGGCCACACACAAAGTGAATATGCAGGATATTCACACTAAAACTCCCGCAGCATGAAACTGTCAGCGACGTGTGCCTCTGTAAGAAACGCAAAGTGTAATCCAACTCCTCTTCTAACATTTTCTGCCTCTGCAAAGCTCATGTGGAATCCAAGAATCCGAACTTAAGCAAAAGGAAAGTTATCTTAACTGTGGATTTAAAACTTCTTTTCGGTCATGTGAAAAGGTATCCTTTCTCTCTTTTCAGCAGGCCTTGTTTTCCAACTAAGAGTTGGCAGCTTGTTGTGAGGCTGCAGCTTTTATTCATTAGGATTCACGGCCAGTAGCAAAGTTGTAATAAAGTGGAATTCCACTAGCACTAAACACAAAGGGGATGTCATTCGTTTTGCAGATATTTTATCAAAAGCCAAAGTATTTGGCTGATTAAATATTTTAAAAAAGCTATTAAAGAATATGAGAGTATGTCATGCAATTCAATATTAATTCAGTTTCATTTATAAACCCCAATATCAGAGATCACAATTTGCCTCAGAGGGCTTTACAACATAAGACATTAAAAACACCCACCCAAAAACACCGTTTAACGGGGAAAAATGGGCCATGTTACCACAGAGGGGCTTAGATACAGTATATATCCAAGTAGCACAAGATAAGAGTCCTGTATGGGTCCTGAGCTCATACCATACATACTAGGCTCAAGGGCGCTTAGGAAAGAGCTGCACTCTATTTCCTTTAGTCGTAGATTCTCCAGCTGGTTCAGAGATCTATGTCTCTGAGCTTAAATCTACACCATCTGAATCTCAACATCAGTTGTGCCTCTGGTGTCTAAAAGAGCTGTTTTAACATTGACAGGTTGATGCTTAGTTGGAGAAGTTAAAAGATACTGTGACTGTTACACACATGCAAACACACCCAAATCCAACATATCCAATGTAGAGCAGTGGTGTTTTGCTTTGGTCATGTTACGATGGCAACTGACAGCAATCTACTTTTCTGTCAGCAAAGTGTGTGGGTGTGTGTGTGTGTGTGTGTGTGTGTGTGTGTGTGTGTGTGTGGTTTGTAACAGCTGCAGGGCTCTGTTCGGCTGGCAGAAGGAATGGTAGGCATCCATTCTGAGCATTCCTGAGGGCCAAACACTTTTACCTCAGGAAACCACTCCAACACCACACAGACACACTCACTGCTGTCTGATGAACACACAGAATGACTAAAACACCAGCTTTTCAGGAACAAATGGATGACTATGCATTTTTTCTTTTATGTAGCTGGCTGTAAAAGTTGTAACAGGCAGTAGACTCGAGAAGCTTTGTGTGAATTCTTCTGTCTACCCGGATGTCTGTTGTTCCTCTCTGTCTGTCTGCTTGTCTGTCTGTCCATCTGCAGTACCTCTGTCTCTTTCGGTCTTGCACTGCTTGGCTATAAACTCTCTTGAGTTTAAAGATGGTTCACATCAAATATATTTTCTGAAGGACTTTTTTTCAACAAAGTCAAATGTATTGATTTAAACAACACAACAGTCCATCTATTTGCCTTTCTGAGGAGTCTTTGGCTGCCTGGTAGCATTTGTCCTGTGAAACATTTTCTGATGCACTATTTATTTAACTGTATCCCACTTTCTCAGGTGATTGATGTTCTTTACATAAATGAACAATATTGATGCTGGGGTGTCGGTGTCTTAGTGGATAGAGCAGGCGCCCCATGTACAAGGCTATTGCCGCAGCGGCCCAGGTTTGACTCCAGCCTGTGGCCCTTTGCTGCATGTCATTCCCTCTCTCTCTCTCTCTCTCTCCCCCCTCCACACTTAGCTTTCCTATCAATTAAAGGCAAAAATGCCCCAAAAATATCTTTTAAAAAACCCAATAACGACGCTAATGCCTTAAATTTGTTTACTTATTGGCCAATGTGTACAATACTAATACATCTGCAAGGAGCTATAATTGCTCAATATTTCAGTCTGGTCAATTGGTTGGTCTAACTCTGCGTTGCATTTCCCAGAGCTAAAATGTTTCACAGGGGTCAGTCAAAACTTAGACCTGTCATAGATTGTGTAACTGCTAGACTTGTAGAAGTTTGCCTTTTATGTTGACCTTTGTTATTGACCTTTATTATTATTTATTATTATTATAATTATTGTCACTCATGTTGGAAGTAGGGCTGCAACGATTAGTTGACTAATCGATGACTAATCGACTATTAAAATAATCAGTGACTATTTTAGTGGTCAACTAATCGGTTGGAGTCATTTTTCATAGAAAAGTACTATAAAAGTACCCTAAAATACTCCTATTGCTTTACACACTCTCCCATGACGGTGAACTAAAACCCTTAGGTGTAAGTACGAAACAAAACATTAGATGAAGTCATTTTGGTGTTTGGGAGAGACAGAACGACATTTTTCAACATTTTAATACATTTTTCGATAAAATGATTAGTCGACTAATCAGAGAAATAATCTACAGATTAGTCGACAATGAAAATAATCGGTAGTTGCAGCCCTAGTTGGAAGCGTCGAAATGGGTGAGGAATGGCTGATTCACAAGGTTTAATAAGGAAGTACGTACTCACTCATCTTTTCAGTGGTTACTCTGAAACAGCTGCTAGGCAAGTGGTTTGTTGACATGATGTGACGGCATTCCATATTTAATGGATCCAGTGTGGACAGAGAGCGACCGATGTAATGCGATGCAGCGCCATAGTCTGTCGCTCACATCTAATTAGGATACAGTGTCAGGTTAGCTACGTAACTAACATAACGCTACATTAACAGAGAGCCTACTACACAGTTAACAACAAACTTACAAAGCATACAGTGATATTAGCACAACACTGACCAGCAACACTCTGTGTCCAGCCTATCTGCTCCCACACATGGGCTTTTCTGTCTTTGTTGTGACAGTAGTCTAGCTAAAGAAGCAGCTATGTCACCAGCACCTTTCTGAAAAGTTCAGAGATTTCAAAGTAGAAACGCTTGGAGTGGCCACACAAAAAAGCCGAAGCACTTTGGAAAGAAAAAACAGAAGAAAAAACACTGGATTTTCTCCAGGTGGCTGCATGCAGCCGTATGCATCTCCCCTCATTGTGAAAAAAACACCATGTGGGCAGAAGCCTTATGAATGTCGCCAACATGATGGCAGAATACATAGCAGGATTTTCCCTACCATTCTCAGCCTTGGGCTGAGCTGTCATTTTCACTGAAGGGGGGTCTTTCCAAAATCCTCATTATGTCCCCTCACATTTTCAGAAACATATTTTTTAAACTACAGATATTGTGCTTAGTACGCCACTGTTTGGCCAGCTGTCAGATTCTGGTGAGAATGTGAACTGAGCTGCTGATTTTGCTCTAATACACCCGTATGGAAAAAAGTGACAGAGAAGTAGCATATTTGATATATGTAGTACTCTATTGGCAGAATTTACCATAATGACCAACTTAATTTTTTCCCAGACATTTTTTTTTTTCCTACATTTTTTTAAATGTAGGAATTGAGATTCAAATCGCAATGTTTTTTTTCCCCAGTGAAAGAGCCCCAGACCCCACTGTTTTTGTGGCCCACCCACCTCTCAAACCGAAGTTACACCCATTGACTTGGCCACAGTGTCTATGCTGAATGAATATTAAAGAAGAATTATGCTGAGATTAAGTTTTACGATAATTTCTGGTCACACTGCCTCTGTTCTCTGCTCACTGTGTCTCACACACACACACGCACACACACACACACACACACACACACACACACACATTTCATTTTCTAAATTTAATGTCTGAATTATTTTTTAAAGTTAAAAGTTCATTGTTCATATAAGATGACAGATGGTGTTTGCCTCCTTACCTCTGCTTTTCAAACTCTCCTGGACAGCATAACCTGAAAATAAACTCATTGTTCTCTTCCTGTCAGTCCTCATGTGATACCAAGAGAGAATTCGGGCAGAAAGACTTAGTGTGTGTTCAGTGGTGTACTCAAACATGCATCTCACACTATCCCAACAATGTAAGACGATGAGGCACTACGCCTGGCCTGCACCTGTCTCACACACTCTCACCACCCAAACATTGACTCATTTTGTACAGGATGAGGATAATAAATTGCATAGTTGTATTTCCGCCCATGGAAAAAGGAGTGTGTTTGTATTTAGGGGAGTTCCTTTTGGGTTCCTTAGTGACGTTGTATGGGTTGTGTGTCATTTGTGCTGCTGATGGGGATGTCTTCTCACCCTCATGTTAAGAAATTTCTTTATTTTACAGTTTCAGTTCCTTCTTATGCAGTCATTTCTGACATTAATAACCATGTAACACATTGCAATATGTTGTTCAGATGCTTTTAAAATTTAAGAAGTTTTGAGTTTTCCCAGTAAAAGCCAACAGTCCTGCAGATATGGAAACAGGCATTCCCAAATGTTAACTAGATTAACAAATATCATGTCTGATTCTCTCCTCTCCTCTCCTCTCCTCTCCTCTTCTCACAATTCACTTTCCTCCCTATCCCTTTCTCTTCATCAATTCATCTTCTCTGCTGCCCTTTATTTGTCCTCCACCCCTCCCAGTGTGTGGTAAATTTCATCAGTGAGCTTCAGGAGCAGATGTGCAGGTTTCAGGAGGAGATCAGCACTCGTATCCAGGAGAAACGGGCCCTGGAGGAGAGGGAGGCCCAGCAGGGGGAGCCTGGAGGCAGCCAAGCCCAGGGCCATGGCCCTCAGGTCGGGTTAGCCAGCTCAGACCTGAGCCTGTCTGGCTCTAACGCCCAGATGTACAATGGAGGACTGAATGTACACGTAGGGAGACTTGATGGATGAACTCATCTTCCCCTTCTCCCCCATCATTTCTTTTCCTCTTCTCTCCTCCCTTTTTAACCAGTCCACACACCACCCGGTATTTGGATATTTCCACAGACTCAAACTAACAACCTCTCATGTGGTGTGTCTGCAGATTGTGTGTGTGCACTGCAGGATGTCGGGGTCACGCTCTACTCTGGTTCTTGCAGACATGGAGACTCCGATTGATTTTCCAAATACTTTCATACATTTGAGGAGTTATTAAGGCTACTGAAGCCTAGTCAGTAACAGTATGGTTATAAAAAAAAAAAAAAAAAAAGGAACCCTACTATTAGGGATGCACCGATTTATCTGCAAAACATCGATATCTATGATATTCACCTTGTTGACTGCCATCAGCCTATCAGCAATATGATGACATTCACCAATGACAATGGCCGATGTTTTTTGTCGCATCACATAAATTTTGCACGCTAAAAGCAGGATTTACTAACTGTGTCTTGTCATCCATGGGACAATAGAAAACATATTTGGGACAAACAGAGATCTCGCCCCATGGACAAAAAGACGCAGTAAAGTTAATATCAGTGCTTCAGGGGGTGCACCCTAGCCGGAAATAACAGTTAACAGAGGATGTAACAATTGTAACAAGTAACAATAGCATTAACATGGCAATAACAATCATTTACTGTCTCTGTTATATGGCAGCTGATCTCATCCTCTGCTGGAGGGTAAGGTACTCCCAGACCTCATTGTTCTCCCAATATACAGCCATTGTCAGCCACAGTTCAAGTAGCTGCTTATTGCTATCAGTTACTTTTTAAATCTCCTGCGGTGGGTCGCACGCATAACATGTTGTCAAAACGTCATGCAAGTGCCACCCATGGTCCCATCCTGCTGTTTTTTGTTTTTACACAGATGTTGTGTCGGTGCTGTTATTACCTCAGATGATGCCTTAAAGGCGAGACAACTCTGTCCCTCCTTTTCACAACTGTACCTGTTATACAGAACAGCGAAATGGCATAGCAGCATGAAATTTCTGCCTTAAAGAGGCAGTGTAAAACGGGCTATTGAGTTACATTATGATGCATTTAAGCTATATTCAATGGATTTAAATATACTATATATATATACTATATATTTCAAGCATTTAAAAAATAATAAGGTAACGAAATTTCATCCCAATCTCTGTCAGTAAAAATGAGTATTGGTCCAAGGCAAATTATAACATTACAATGTTATGTTCAATGTCATTTTGTAAAATTTAGTTTTCAGCAAGAAATTAGGGTAAATAGAGCTATTTGAAGGATGTTTTTACAGCAACAAGTGTTAGAGAGGGAATTATGATAAATAGTAAGATATATAGTAAAAATGCTGTTGGAGCAGTGTCTGTTTTTTTAAAAGATGTTTTTCATGGTAAATAAAGTTATATAAAGGATGTTTTATAAATTAGTGTGATTGAATTTGCCCTCATTCAAAGGTTATGTAATGAAGGGCTAAATAACTATTAAAGAGTTGTTATTTATAGCCAGTTTTGTGCCAGGGAAACAAAGAAATATACACTTTAAAAAATATATTATTTTAAACATCAGTATCAGTCCACAATTTCATCATTGGTGCATCTCTACTTACAGTAGCAACATACTCATAGCTATTGTAGGCTTGTAAGACCTATTGTTACTCCTCAAGTATTTGAAGCATTTGTAAAAAGAAACCTTTTGTCTTTATAAATCCTTTTAAATTGGGTTGTGGAGCAGGCATTGTGTTGTTATTTGATTTGATGTGGTTTGCTTGCATGATAGTGGTTCCTCCCTCTACTAACAAAGTTTACATCCGTCTGTTTCCTCCTACACTGACCAGGTGGATGGGTCGTGTTACTGTTCCTATAATGATATTTACTGCTGTACAAGGTTTCCTTTGGACAGTGTCAGTGTGCAGCTGACAGATGGGCAGCCTGGGCAGCTTTCAGTCTTGTTCTGGGTCCTCAGGTTCATCCTTTTCCTGGTTGTTGATAACTGCACGCTGTGGTATCTGTTTCAGGAGGATCATGTTTCCTATATTAACCACTGTGCTGTTGAGTCCCTGGGTCCTTTATAACTGCACTGAATGTGAACCTGATGTTTGAATACCCTCCTGTTTATATGTTGGCATGTGTACAGTTCAATCATGATTTTAACACTGAGATGGGTTTCACATAATTTTCAGATTTATTAGTTTTTAGAAATGTCAGAACACTTCTGGCTTTGAAAAAGACATATGAAGTAAAAGAATGCTGTGTTTTGTTTTTCTGCAGGATTTGCTTTTAGAAGTGAAGCAGCTGAAGAGCAAAGTGGAGGAACTGGAGGGAGAGAAGGGCCAGTATGAGAGGAAACTAAGAGCCACCAAGGTACTCACATGTTGCATAATGACCTCATATTTTTGTGATCAGCCAACCTGAACTGCTTTAACATACATACATATAGGACATATGCTGTGTGCTCTGCAGTGGAGTAGTAGAAGAAATATATTTTCACTATGAATTAGTGTTATAGATTCCAGCGGTCTGTATGGAAGAGTGACAGAGTTGAAGATGTGCAATGTACTGTACATAGATAATAAGTTAATAAGAACAGCTGCAGGGTTCATTTGGTCTCATTATATCAGATCTTTATCAAAGTCACGTGCTGTGCCTATAGCCTGGATGGCTACAATCATTACAACAACATACATAAAACTGAAAAGAACATTTTGGTATGATGTAACTAAAGCAACCTTACCCTAACCATTTGGAAACATCTTTATTTGAGATTACAGGCGTAACATATGTCAAAAGATGATATAATGCTCCCACTACAGAATCATTACACCACTGCTCACACCATGTGTACTGCAAGAATGTGCAGAATAGGTAGCACATATCGACAGAACACCTGCAGCCCTATGTATAGTAAGGGTGGGAATCACTAGAGGCCCCATGATATGATATTATCATGATACTTAAGTCATGATACAACGTTATTGCGATCTTAAATGTATTTCGATATGCTGAGTATCATGATAACATATATTGCAATATATTGCAATAAAATACCTTTTTTCATCTGCAAATTATGTCCCCAAAGGTTATCTTTATCTTTTTAGATAAAACAAATGTTGACAAAGTTTTCAGTGTGTTCATCTCACTTCTTCATCCCACAGGTCATTTTTATTGCAACAAAATGTATCTAAAAAATACATTGATTGTATTATTTTAGTGGGCTACCAAAAGCTTGATTGGTATTTGTAATATTTAGGATTTATATAATAAAAAAATATATATACTCGCTGTGCATGTAGCGATACAATATTGCCACACAAAAAGATCATGATACTATGCTGTGCTGGATTTTTCCCCCACCCCTAATGTTTGGTAGAATTTTTTTTTTGTACCATGGAAAACTAAATTCTTTTTGGCAGAAATTCAGTAATTTCTAGTTTGTATGCCAAAGTTTGCCATCCATTAGCTGAGATAATTTAATAAGAGCTTCAACCTTTGCTGCTGTTACTTGGCATCACAGAAATGGCGGCACCCCAAGATGACGTAGCACACAAAGCAGTCACTGCATGTATCATGTCGTGCAAACTAGATTCCTCCAGAAAAAAGTAATTTCTTGGCCATTTATGTGTAACTGGTTTTCTAATCTGTTGTATATATTTATGCCTTTAAATGTCAAAGATTGTTTAGGGAACGTATCATTGTAAATGCAGAGCAACTGTATGAAGGGGGGCAACACAACACCGTAGGCTATTTTAAAGAATTCAGTGAAAGACTGATTTCAGGATTATAAGATTAAAATGGCAGTAAGTCATTTTTGGCTTCATAATGATGGACCAACAGGGTTCAAGAGGTTAATATCTTTTGATTAAAAAAGCATCCCTCTCCTAACACATTGTTTGTTATTGCAAACTGCCATTGCTTTCTCTGTGCTTACAGTGCTTCCTTCCTCCTCTCCCTCTTCCACTCTGTATCCTCTCTCCTTCTCTATTAACCCCTCTCCTCTCTGCTGCTTGCTCTCTCCACTTTTTTCCGCTCTTCTTTTCTTTCTCCTCATCTCTAAATCACCACCCATCATTACCCTCTTCCTGTGTCTCTGCTCTCTCTAGCTCTCTATCTCTTACTCTCTTCATGTGTGTTACCAGTCGCTCATGACCCAGCTGTCCAGCCTCAAGCTGACTGTGGAGCACACGCAGCTGGAGAAGCAGCACTGGGAGGAGCGCTGGCGCAGCGCACAGGTGCCTCCTCTTCCTCCTCCTCTTCTGCCTCTTGTCTTCTTGCTCGTCACTTCTGTGTTTGTTCCTTTCCTCTGATTAGTGCCAGGTCCTTTAGCTAACACTCTGCCTCCCACTGTCTTTCTCTTTTTCTACCTCTTCCCCACCTGTGCTGTCCTTTGCTTCTCCACTTCCTCCTTTTCTTCGTAGTTTCCTTATTTTGCGTTTGCAGCTCCTCTTTTCTTCATCCACCTGATCCTCCTTGTGTTGTTGGTCTTGTGATGTGTTGCTCAACTTCAATCACAAATATTCAAGTGAGAAGGAATGGGAGGCAGACAGACAAAGGGGAAAAGATAAGTGGTAGAACATTCTGATTTTGACAAGGTATGCAGTATGTGCTCACATGGTAGTGTAAAGAAGAGGAAAAAAAGGGACATCCATGCTGCTGCTGCTGACTTTCTCTTTCTTTCTGTTTTCTTCATGAGTTTGCATGGATGATGTAAGTCTACATGATTGTGATGTGTATACAGTTGTTTGTGATCATGCATATCACCCCAGCCCAGTCACCAGAAGAAAATGTTAGGATTGTAGGTTTCTGCAAACCACAAAAGGTTACATTTGCACGTCATATGTATCGTATTAACATTTGGTAAGGGATGTAGTATGTTAGCTGACCTTGTCATCAGGAGGAGGAGGGGGTGGAGAATGGTGTGACACCCAGGCAACACACCTGCCAAGCTGCAGAACACTTTTAGAGACTAAGAGACTAACAAACAACAAACCTGGCTGTGATTTAGCAAGATATTGCTGTGTTTCCAGCAGCTTTTTGGACACCAAATGTTGGTGTTCTGTAGCAACCATTTGCAGCTTTTCCAGCTGTGTTTTTTAGGGCCAATAAAATAGAATACCCCAAATGGGCTATTTTAAGCCAACACATTATATTTTCCTAACAATAAACACACGTTAACTACAGCATTTTTGTGCATTCCAACTTTAAGTTTCAACTCCTCCACTACATAGTAACGTGTAAAATGTAACAAATCCATGGTTTGCAGAAACATATAATGCCAACATTTTTTTCTGACAACTGGGTCGATCACCCATATTAGATCATTATTGCCCCGTCTATCAAAGCGTGCACATAAAGCTGCACCAGGTGGTTTTTCAGTATGACGGCCTCAGCAGGCAGTGAAGTGACCACTGACAGATGCTGTTCAAAGTGGACGAACTTAATCATGATTTTTGTAGACCCTACAGTATTTAGTGTCCTTCAACTTACCAAACTAATGGAAAAAAAGTCCTTTTTTAGGAACATACAGGAAACAAACTAATACCATAAATCAGCCCACTTCACTATTCTTTCACTACTCTGTCTTGCTTTTATTGTAGGCTTCTAGGCATATTTGGCTTCATGGCTTTTATTGTTAGGCAGCTGAAGGAGGTGTTAATTTGGGTTTATAGCATACCCCCAATGTAAACATGCATGCCTGTGCACACCTGTTCTCTGCTGTTGTTCTTCAGCTGCTTTGTCCCCATTATGTGTTATCCTTTTATCTTCAACTCTGATTAGGTTGTTAAGCTAGATGCAAGCAAAGTCGCAAGCTCAAAAATAGGACACATACATGCACTGGTGCGCTAACTCAGGACTTTGTGATTCATGGTCGGCATTTAGCCTCTAAGGCCCCAGGGCACTTTGATATGGGTAAACGTTTTTTTTTTTTTTTGTTTGTTTGTTTTTGTTTTTTTGGGTTTTTTTATTGGACAGTCAATCGTGATGCAGAAGCCAGAAAAAGCAAAGGGGGGAGAATCAAAGTCAAAGGTCAGAATCAAAGTAGGGACGCTGCAGCACCAAAACCATAAACAGTGTTTAATTTATCAGTTTGTCATGTGAGCTTCAGTGGAAGTTATGAAAGGTGAAAAAAAATGTTGTTAAACAAGCCCTTAGCTTTTAGTCATGAGGCAGTCATGTGAGAGTCCTCAGTGCCACAGTAATAAAATTGATGTTGAGATGTTGGACTGCTTGGTGCATCCCATGAATACACATGGACTCCTCTTTCTAATAATCTGTCTTTTTTGGCCAAAATACTGTACTGTGGGTATGGAGAGAAATCTGCAATTTCAAAAGCTGAATTTGAATGTTCTTTTTTTTTTTTTTTTCTCAGTGTTCACAAATTCAGATGTAAAGGTTCAAGTTGAAAATAAAACAGATTCAGTTACGGAAATTTGATTGGTCACATTCAGATCTACATCTTCAAGTCAAAAAAAAATTCAGATAGCAACATCCTGAAGACAGAATGGGCAATTAAGCTTGAATGCAATCAGTCATGTGATCCAAGACAGCAGCTCAAACCCAAACGTGACAGAGAGAACGACGGGGCTCTGGTTAGTTGTCCAGTTTGTTCTGTTTTTGTGCAACTGATATATAAACATTCAGGTTTGATTGTCTTTCCCATCCTGAATAGCCTGGATGTTGCTAATTGAAATTTGTCGACTTAAATTTTTGTATCTGAAGTTGACCAATCAAATTTGAGCAACTGCATGTCAAAATATTTCATATTTTAATTTTTAAGAGGTGAATTCAGAACAAATAGATTCAGACACAGTTTTTACAGTAAAATATTTCAATACCGTCAGTTGGGGGTATTTAAATTCCAATGTAGTAGTATTGATAATATTCAGTAGCTGTCGGAAGTTGGAATACCTATGGTGGAGCTCTTCCCAGTGTATCGGTCTATGTTTTGAGGAGATGCACTTGCATTATCAACAGCTCACAGTGCTGTCTCTTATCATTTCCTGAGTGATTTGACAATTCACACTTCATTCATGTGACTCTGGTGCCTCTGATATGAGAAACATCAGCCATCCGCCTGTAAATCACATACAGTTTAAATTCTTATCCGTCCAGTTAGCCAGTAAACCTGACAAAAATACTCTTGTTTTTAAAAGACAAGTCCAGTTACCAAAGACCTAAAGGAATACTTTGCCCACAACATTGCCGTTTTTCTATCAATTACTCATCGTGTTAGGCTGAATTTGTAAAGAAAACTTTGTTTTTCTGGCATACCTCCACGATGAATAAAGAACCAAAAAATGTGCTAATTCTTGATGAATTGAAGTAAAAGGTGGGTGCGTTTAACAACAAGAAAACTTTATCAAAACATCTGTTTAGGAACTCTGGAGTTCAAACATACGTATTTGCCCAGGTGTGCTTCTCATATGCAGAAATGTTACTCTAATTTATCAAAAATCGTCTTTGTTTATGAGTTCTTCGTTTGCTGTGGAGGAATGCAAGAAAATCAAACTTTTCTTCACAAATTTACTAGCACAGGGTGAGTAATTGATATGCGGATGATCGTTTTGTGGATCAAGTTTTCCTTTAAAATATTTACAACTCCTAGTTGTCCAGTGACCTGGAAGTCTAGAACAGATCACTGACTTGTAGTCTGTCTTCCTCCACAGGCAGAGATATCCGAGCTGCAGCAGCTCCTGGCGTCCAAAGATGCTGAGATTGAATGCCTGCAGACCCAGCTGCTGGCCAGAGGTGGCACAGCCAGTGACACAGAGAGAGGTACACACAGCTGACAGTCTGACTGTTCACTCTAGGTCCACATCTGTCATTGCAGATGTGTGCGTTAGAGCCACTTACTGTAATATCTAATCAACATGTCCCTCTCTCCTCTGCTGTATACTTGACTTGTTTTTGACTCTCTGCTGACCTCTGCTGTAGAGGAGGTGTATATCAAGCAGCTGATTAACAAATGTAAGGCATGGTGTGCTGTCGTTAGGGGTCTCATTTGAAACCAAACTGCTCTGCCTATACAGCCACTTGACAACTTGATTTCTCAATTTGTGTCATAACAAATATTTATGTAGTGTTCCCAAGTGTTTTTGACTCAAATCTCTACAAATCCAAAACATGAAAACAGCAAGTGATTACTTTAAATGTTTAAGCTTAGTAGTAGTTGTATCAGGTGTGTGTTGGTGGAGTGTTTGGTTTGAGATTGGACCACACCTGAGCTTAAGTTTGTGCTGGTTGTAGTAAACATTCAAGCTTCATTAAATCAAAGTGCTGTAAGACTCTGCATCCTTTCAAACCTTCTGGCTGGCATGGTTTTAGAGCTTCTCTGAGAGTGTTGAGCAGTGCAACATGGAATGTACATACATTGAGGGTTTTATCTCGCTAATACCACGGCCTCTTGCCTCCACAGCGGCATATTTTAAATCAAATGAGAAGTATCAGTCATTAAGGCTCCAATTGCAGTTTAAAAATGAAATGTGAAATCAGGCAAAGTAAGAACAGCTCAGACCACAAATGAGACAAGAATTAGCCAGCAAAATGTAGCCACCCCTCTGTCCCTCCACCTCGCTTGCCACTGCTCTGCGGACTGCTTCCCCGGGAGGATTCAGGCAGCAGCTCGAGAAACTTATGGATGGCAGCTTTAGCTAAACCTTTCCTCCCCTGGATGTCACAGTGAGCTGGTGGCCAGCAGCAGTGCAGGGTCTAAGCTGTGTACCAGCAGCAACAGAGAGTTTGCTGATCTGGCGGGATTCGGAACAGTCCCGTCCCCCAGAGCTGGTGTTTGCACTGGCTGCGCATTCGGTTTGCTGCGTCTGCTGATTGAATCAGGCTTTCATTGAAGGGACATAAACATGCATGTGCATTTGTATAACAGCCAATAGGAATGCCCTCTCTTCCTGAAATGACGTGATTGGCCAAAGTCTCCCATCATATCCTAGATTGTTTAAAGCCTGAAGACCACTTGAATTACAAAACACCCAAAGGATGAGATTTTTGTCTCCTGACACCAAAATTAAACTGCCTACCAGAGCTTTAACAAACTGCAAGCAAACACCTGCATCGTAGGTGTCTGATCAAACTATTTGTTTATCTTTATCTTGAGAATTCTCAGTGGCCGTGGTATCTCCGTGTATAAACCTTGATGTACAATGCCATCTAAAATGTCAGATTTTAGCGTAAGTCTCTTTTGATTTGCCTTAGCCAGATATTTTAAAGGGGTGATCTAGCAATTTAGTATTCAGCAATTATTACTTCCGTAAGAACTTGGCCAAGCAGGAAGAGAAGAATAGTCAACATTGATGCAACAGAGGCCAATAAATCCTGACTCTTAGTCTAGGCTTGGACAGTGTATAATTTTTCATACCTTCCTGAAATATTACCGGGTTATACGGTATAATACCCTATGAGTGTGCGTGTGTTAATAGAGAGAGGAGTGCCTATATGACAGTATGGACAATCGCACTGTCAGGATTTCTGAAAATCCTGGTATACAGTAATACCATGACACTGTCCAAGCCTATCTTGATCTTTAGTATGGGTCAAGCCCAAAAAACACTGCATTTAATTCCCACAAAGCAACCAATAGCATCTGGTTAGACCCTCCCTGTCTGTACCCTTGGTTTTCTGTTCTAAATTTGCAGCTTGAGCTGAGATAACCTGAGGTCACAATTGAGGTTATGCTCACAGATTTGACACAACTCCTCCAAAGACACAGAAGACATTATACAACTGTATAGACAGGCTGAGTAGTACTAGTCAAATGACCTTAAAGATTGGTGGAGTTCCCCTTTAAGATATGTTCCTGTATTGAAAGGATACTGAATGAAATCAAGCCCAGATTTGTTTGAGTTTGTGTGTGTGTGTGTGTGTGTGTGTGTGTGTGTGTGTGTGTGTGTGTGTGTGTGCGTGTGTGTGTTTGTATTGTGTTGCCTATAAAAGTCTATTTTTTTTACAAAAGTGTAATTGTAGAAACCCAGAAGAGAATTCTGTTTTTTTTTGTTGGCATCGTCACTATACACAACACCGGTTCTGTCACTATGGAAAGCTGCAGTGTTTATCACAGGTGATGGTGTATGGGCAGTCGCGCTGTCAGTGTGTATTTGTTTTGCTTGTTTATTCACATTAGCATGGCTGTCATGTCTGTCGCCAAAATCGCATCAGGCACCCACCCATCAGACGCCCTAAATTAACAAGACGTGAGGCTACTGTGAGTCCTAAATAACATTTCAGTACCTCGTTTTTCTTTGTTAGACCAAGAATACCAGAGGCTGAAGGTGGGGATGGAGTCTTTGTTGGCTTCAAATGATGAAAAGGTAAATGAAACCTGTTTTTCTACACCACTGCTGTAATGAAAGTTCTCTTTAAGAGTTCTGATGAAAGAAAGAGTTTTGATGAAAATAAAAGGGTTCCATTGTTTCTTTAATTCACAAAAGACAAAATATTAATGTCTTATTGATGACAGGATCGACGAATCGAGGAGCTGACCATTCTGCTTGGTCAGTACAGAAAGATGAGGGACGTCATGGCACTCACACAGGGTGAGAATGGCATCACTTTCTCTCCTGAAATATGAGTTTGGGAAGAAAACACAACTCTCTCCGTCCTAGTTTTTATAATTGTGTAATATTGGTTGTTCAACATCCAGGGAGCAGTGAAGAGGAGCTGAGTGGCAGTTTAAGGCTCAGAGCCATCACACACAAAGCACACTCTGATATTGTCAGGTCAGAGGTAAGATAATGAAGTACACTACCTTTTTTTTTTTTTTTTTTTTTTTTAACAATTTCTAACAATTCAATGCAATTTTAAGCAGTAATCCAAACACTTCACAATCTGTGTATCTGTGATATTGTTTCTGAAGAACTAAAAAGAACAAACTTGTGTTTTGTCTCTGCACAGATTTCATCAAGAGGGTCTTCTCCACTTATGCTATCTTCATCTCCTTACCAGAGAGACTTGGACTCTAGGTATAAATACTCATAATACACCTGCACACATACGTCTCACTTCTCAGTATTAATCTTACCCCTGTGTGCCATTTCAGTATCCAGAACTCTATGGACACATCACTGTTGTCCACTGGGGATACAAACTTCTTTAATGGATCATGGTAAGGAGATGATTTTTGTGTTTGAATGACTTCAGTTGAACAGTGCAAATCTGCCCTGCTTTCAGGCTACCAAACACTAGAGGAGTGTGAAAATACTATAATAAAGACTAAAGACTGACACCCTCTTACATCTAAAGACAGTGTGTGTTTTTAGTCACGCACTGTAAGATGTTACAAAGACTGGGGATCTTGCAGGGTTGCTATTTGCAAGACTATAAGTAGATTCCTTTTCATTATTATTATTATTTCCAATCCCACTGCTGGTGGAAAACATTACGCCAAACTCCCTTTAAGAAATATGACATATGAACTATTTCTTATGTATCCACAAAAATTCATACTTCTTGAAACACAAGAGTAAAGGTGTCATATGTCGTCAGTATTCTTGTCAATTTGGCACCAATATAGTCTAGTCCCAGGGTGGGGGAGCCCTTCTCTGCGGAGTTTGTATGTTCTCCCCGGGTCAGCGTGGGTTTTCCCCGGGTACTCCGGCTTCTTCCCACAATCCAAAGACATGCAGGTTAATGGTGACTCTAAATTGTGAATGTGAGTGTGAATGGTTGTCTGCCTCTATGCGTTAGCCCTGTGATAGCCTGCCGACTTGTCCAGGGTGTACCCTGCCTCTCGACCAGTGTCAGCTGGGATAGACTGACACTGTGCAACCCTCAAGAGGATAAGTGGTTAAGGAAAATGAATGAATGATGAATGATAGGCTGTGAAGATAAACTGTACACATAGAAAGTGAACATTTTAGATTTTGTTGCCTCAGCATGCTTCCAGCCTCTGTTGATTAGCTGCTTTATTTTAGTGGGAGGAGACAATGAAAAAGGAGGCGAACTGTTTCAAAAATTAAGATTTCTTAACAAGTGCTGGTTGGTGGATCAGACACACGCCGAATTAAACTCTTGTTCACTCTACAACTCACCAGTTTCTCCTCCTTTTTCATGGTCCAAGAGAACTGGGACTTGTTCACATTCTTGCGCCTCCCCGGAGTCCCCTCTGTTAATTGTCAACCTAGTTTGCTGCTTCTTTTTTGGTGCTGGAGAGAGTGCAGCTTTTGGTACTTGACAATGTTCACCACAATAAACAGCTCAGACTGAATTTTATGACCACTTCACACGCAACAACTGAGATTACAGGAGCCCACACCAACTGAAGTAAAACTCATGATTTTATACCAACATCGGAAATTTGTCTGTGACAGTGAAATGGCTTGAAAAATGTGTGGTGTAAGGCCATTAAAATGTAGGCAGTCATCATACAGTAAGTGAGGTGGCGATCATTTATCATTTAATTTTTTTTCTAACTCTGAACTCTGTTTTTACTCAGGCATCAGCGCAGGTTGCTTTCCAGCAGTCTTGAAGAGTTGCAGAGTGGATCCTTACAAAAGGTTTGTTAGTGCATATAAAATCATTTACTGCTACTGATTTACTTTCATTTTTCTGTATTCTAACTAATCTATAATGTGTGATCCAACATGCTACATCTGCTGCTGTTTCTTATTAAACACCTGATCAACATGCTCACTAAAGAATCATTTCTAGTTGTATGCAGAGCCTACACATGTAACCTACGCCGCTGTGAGCTCTTATACTTGAGTGGTGGTTCGTCTGTGTCGCTTTGCCATTACAGAACCATAGTTAGTGGTTGGTTTCTTTGCCACTGTGTTGAGTTCCTGTGAAGTGCAGTTAGGTTTGATTGATTCAACTAACTACTAAAACACATAAAACATGCAATAATAGTGATAACCTTAAACAGAAGTACAAAATTTGGTTCAGTTATAACCCATAAGGGTCACAGACAATTGTCTTTTGCTAGACACTGTTTTTCCCACAAATAC
This sequence comes from Epinephelus awoara, assembly GCA_035609425.1. NCBI lineage: Eukaryota > Metazoa > Chordata > Actinopteri > Perciformes > Serranidae > Epinephelus > Epinephelus awoara. The sequence continues at coordinate 37,931,193 of CM069298.1, read as the reverse complement.
AACATGCTAACATTATTAGCATAAGTCTTTGACATTCTACATTGCATAAATTAGCCTAGTAGCTAGCGGAATTTTTCTCCACTCATATTAAGTCGGGAACAACAGCAACATTTAACAAAGGTCATGTTACAAAATTCAACTGCATTGTAACCCACAAGGTTCACCAATGAAACAATAGTGTTATACAGAACATATTTTCCCCATATATACGATATGCTAACATTATCAGCATAAGTCTATGACATTTCGTGTTGCATAAACTAGCCTAGAGCTAAACTAGCCTAGTTAGCCGTCGTTTCCTCTTCTCAGATGAAGCCAGGTTAAATCACACACAAGACTTAAAATGCCATTTTATTGGGACTTTATTGTCATTACAATTTATAGTTTCTTATGTTTGAAATAAAAGCAAATAAAGCTTTGCTTCTGGTGAGGGAAATGGTTTTCACTTTACACAAATTAAACAGAAGGTCTACGTCGCTGCAATGTGTAGTTACCATATTTCTGGCGAGTTGCACGTCAGGCTACAGGGGTAGGGCACGTATCTATACAGAGCCTAGGCCGTAGGTACACTGTCAATTCAATATGGAACTAAATAACCTGCTTGACTTTGTTCTTTCTAAATAAACAATAAACACTGATGTTCTTTTAATCTGATTTTATCTAACTGGATTTGTGTGTATGTGTATGTGTGCGTCTGTGTGTGTGTGTTCTTTCCTTTCTCCTGTGTCTTGGTTGGCTATAGGCTGTAGAGATCCAGCCAGTTGAATCAGACACAAGGGCAGAGGTACTGATCTGCTGCATGACCTAACACAACCTAACCTTCACCTAACCTACATAAACACACACACATACACACGCACACACACACACTGGATACATTTCTGTTGGTTGATTGTTGCCAGTGAAAAGAAAAGTTTAACCTCTGAGTAAAAGAAAGATGTCTCCTATATGATCACAGCTTTATGCTCATTCACACACAGTCTTCGCTCCACAGACACACATGAACATACTGTGTTCATACACACACGCACAGGCACACGCACACGCACACACACACACACACACACACACACACACATAAAAGGCCAAGACCCACCTGAAGTGGCTGTCAGAAGTGCTTGCAATCATGGGTGCCTCCCAGATTTTTTCTCTCTGTTGGCCTTTCTCCTCTTATTCCTTCAGAGCCCCACTGACTGTGATGCCTGCTCAGATACTGGCATTGTCAGACATTCACCCTGCAAAGGACAGTCTGTTATACAACAGAGCAAAGGAGCAAATCAAATCATGACTCTGCTGTTACCTTATGAAAGATATTTAGATGTGACTGAACATAGTACTGTATATAGATGTAGACGAAATGTGATATACCTAAAACTCATCTTACATAAAATGCCATAGAGTATCAGAAGCAGATAACTTCCAACTACAAAGAAAAATGTGTCCACTTCATCAAAGTTGTCTGAAGAACATTTAAATTTAAATTAGAATTCAGTGAATTATGAGGGCTTGCCCATAAAGGCTAGTACATTTCTGATACCACACTTTGAACAGGCATTATGGTAATTTTTTGGGAATTTGATGCTGGATCAGACTAAAAAAATAACGTGCTGTTTTGTTTTTTCTGTTCACCAGAGTCCTCACATGGAGCTGAGCAAGTACCAGACTCTGCCGGGGAAACTAAAAAGTAAAAAGAGCGAACTGAGGGCTGAGCTAAACGGTGACAGAGACAGAGATGGAGAGTATTTATCTCCTGTGCAGCTCTCTCCTGTCCACAGCCACAACCAGGACTACACTCTCAGTAAGTTTCTCCAATCAACAGGAGAATAATTACTCCGTTTGATTTCTTCTGCATGCCATACTTTGGAAAGATAATTTTCAGTATTTACTGCCTTTTAGAGAAAATGGTTTTAATGAAGTGTTGATAGTGAAGTCTGGGACATTGGGCCTCATGCAAGAACCATTTAAACAGGTCTGTTGTTAAGTGGCACATACGACTTGTTTAAGAAAATGTATCTCATTCCACTACCTAACAATGCAAATGTAACAAATCTGTGGTTTGCAGTAACGTACAATGCCAACATTGTCTCTGGGGATTGTTTTGACTACTCACACATCAGAACATTTTTCATCCCTGACTGACTTGTCATTTTGACTGAGGGTGCACAAACTACACAACTCATTTCAGACCAGGTGCTCTTGTTACAAGATTATTCCACTTGGAGAAATCTAACACTGGATTAAATTATCACAGTGACTGTGGTGTATTTATCAAACATAAGAGCGTGGAAGTGATATTCCCAAGTCACAAGGAAGGATCTGATTGATGAAAGAAACAGAATATCAATAACATCAGACATAAAGTGAGCACAACATCAATTATCTAGACAATGACATAGTGAACTAAATAATTTAATAAATAGCTAAATAAATATAGAAACAGATTCTTTGAAAGAAATAAAAATGTAATAAATGTCCTGAGTCTTGATTTATAAGTAAGAGACTAAGGGGAGTTGTGGTGTGTGAAAGGAAATCAAAGCAATCACTGGCTGTGGCTGAAAAGAGGAGGTGCTGTCTGGGCTGCCAAGTGACTAAAGTCAGGGTTTTTTTTGGCAGTTTTTGACAACCAAAACATTATGATTAACTTTCATGAACTGGAAACACACTGAAATAAAGACAGTTACAGCTTTACTCTGTGACTCTGGGGTTACGCCATGGTAACGTTATTTAACCAGTGTTGTTGCTGTGGTAGTGACCTGTCAACAGACGCCACCCAAGGTAGACATTATGCAAAATTATGCATAACTTCAAGCCTTAATAAAATATAAATGGGTGAGTTATACAAATATTCACCCCCCCCAATACAGTTATTATGAAGTCACAAAGGCCAACCGTTTTTTGCACCAGGATGTAAGCATGATTATTTCTGCTGCAAAGTTGAGCATTTAAAGATAGGGGTCTATGAGGATTGACTTGCTTTTGGAGCCAGCCTCAAGTGGCCATTTGAGGACCTGCAGTTTTTGGCATTCCCCCAGTAGCTCTATGTTTCAGCCCTGGAGGTTGCCACTCGGATGAAACGAGCAATTTATGACAACTTTGTACAGTTACAGAGAGGGTTACAGAGTTCGATGTATTTGAATTGGAACACTCGTACAATCAAACCTCACAGAAAAAAGAGATGTTTCAGACAAGGACACAAAAATGTTCATGCACGAGGCCCATTGTTTCTGAAAAGCTGCTGCTTTACAAATGTCACTTTCACTGTTTCAAGCACCTCAAATGAACCACTATTCACCTCAGTTGTATAAAATTCTCTGGAAAAAGTGGAAGTGGAAAAATAATTAATTGAATGGACCCTTTAATGCTGGGGGAAAAAAGTATTTCAGTTAACTAACTGTTTAATAACCCTTGAGCGCAGCTAACAACAACTAACTTTGCTCCAACTGCTTCCCTCTCTGTGCCCTTTCTCCCTCTCTCCTTCTTTCTGTTTCGCTGTCGGATTGCTCTTTTCTCTGTTTGTGTTCTGGCTGCAGTTCGCTGCAGGAGTGCCAGTGCTCCGGCTTTAGGTACTGTATGCTCACACAGACATTCAAATGTCAGCACTGGGAATACACTTTCAGGAGATCTGAGTCATTGGCTAATGTTGTTGTTCTGACTCTGAAGTCATACAAACAAGCTTTTCTGACAAATAAAATTCCTGTCAGTTATCTCATAAACAAAACAAGACTGACAGCCATAGCTCAGAGCCGAGTCAGGGTGAGTAACTGTTTTCACACAGGATCAAGCTCCTCTAAAGCCTGGGATTATTAGGACTCCTTCGTGACTCAGAGAGCTGTCGAAGATAATGCCCAACTCTCTCGCATCAGCATCCACTGAGACTCAAACGCACTCACTTAATGCTAATAGGCATATAAGCGAACAGCCACCCATGTATCAGCCTACACAAAGCCAGAGCTTGAAGCAGGAGGTTAATCAGAGGGCTGTGAGAGGGCGAGGAGTGCAAGCTTAAGGATGTGTGCAGTTCAACTAGCTTAGACATCCAAAGTAAACAAACAAAGATGTAACCTGACATCCCCCTTTGCTCTCACCGCCTCACCCAGCACGCTCTCACTAACAGTCTGAAGCAGGATGTTGCTGAGAAAGAGCAAGTCGAGCAAGTGCTCAAAGTAAACAGGTGTGGAATTAAAAGAATCATTCCATCAAACAACTCCCTATCACATCACCATATGATGAGTTGGCAATTTGTTTTAGCACCACCTTGGTTAAACTCCTCGAGGAGGTAGCCTCTGGTCAGGGTTCTGAGAGGGATGATTCAGGTTAAAGGGACAGTTCAACCCAAAATCAAAAATAAATATTTCTCCTCTTATATGTAGTGCTATTTATCAATCTAGATTGTGTTGGTGTGAGTTGCAGAGTCTTGGAGGTATTTGCCATAGAGATGTCTGCCTTCTCTCCAGTAAAATGGAACTAGATGGCACTCAGCTTGCATTTCTTTAAGCACCAAAAATACATTAAAAAAACTCAACAGCAATGTCTCTTTACAGAAATCATGACCTGGTTACTCAGAATAATCCAAGGACCTTGTTATGAGCAGTTTCATCAGCTGGTTCTCATTCCCAGGTTTTCAAATTGCGCTGCTTAGTCACACTCTTTAACATTTGATACTGAGGCTGAAGACCTCCTTCGGCGTCTCTGTGAGATATGCCAGGCTTTTTCATTTTAATGTAAACCCATCCACGGTAATATTTGACACCCAGAGCAGCTGAAAGTGGAAAGAGCGAGGAGTCCATGTAGGGTGGAAAGGAGGGGGAGGTAGATGGGTCAAACAAAAGTGGACTTTCACCTAGGAAACAGCTGTTTGTGTCCCACGTGAAACCAAAAATCTGTACTTTTTTTAAGGTAATTTTGTGTAACTAACGTCTGTGTATCACATACCTATGTTACTCACAAAATATAATGCTTTTTCAAAACCTAACCAAGTAGTTCTGTTGCCTCATCATAACCACTGTCATTTTGCAATGTTAATCATGTGTTACGACGTGTCTCACCTAGAAGACAGCCAGCTCTGCATCACATAGAGACGCAAAGGGTGCATCACATAGAAACACCGAAGAGTGCCCTGTGCGTTGCTACATGATGCCAAGGAGTCTGACATAGTGTCAGTATTTGACAACCTAGAATGAAAACTCGTTCCAGTAGATTACACCTGCGGACTGTATCACCACGTAGAAGGAAGTGTGCATCTAACTAATGTTACAGCTCAGCTGAGAAGGACACCATTAATGTTTACACCTCACACTGTCAGAAGCACAAGCCTGTCATCCATGTGTAGATGCAGGCTTCCTTCTGTGCAGTGATTCGGTTGGCAGGAGTAGTCCGGTAGAAAGAAAACAGTTCCTACATGAAACTGCTCACAACAAGGTCTGTGGATTATCTTGAATGGCCAGGTCATGATGTATGCAAAGAGACTTTTGTTGAGTTTTTCGGTGCTTTGAGCACCTCAAGCTGAGTGTCATCTACTTCAATTTTATTAGAGAGAAAGCAGACATCTCCCTACACTCTAACTCACACAAAACAATCTAGATTGATAAGTAGCGCTACAGGTAAGAAGTAAAATATGTATTTTTGATTTGGGGTGAATTGTCCCTTTAAGAATGAAGAAAGAAAATGAGTGTGGGATGACCTCATTCCTCTTGAGGTCATCCTGTCATCCCAGGTGAGCTCTTACTTACAGCTTGGACACTGAGCAGCTTCAGGGCTAACAAAGAGCCGCCCACACTCTCAGTATCTGTCAGAAAAATATGACTTTCATGTAAACAAGCAGACTTAATCTTGTCTGAGTTCCTGGCCCAGTTTGGTACCTGCCTGAGGCTCGTAGATTAGCATGTTGCTGCTTTATGTACACACATAACACGTATACAGCTTTTATTTTGGAGATAAAGAGGGTGTGACTAATCCTTCCTTCTGCTTTATTTCTGCCTGCTTTCTTCTCGCTTTGATAACCTCCTCTGCCTCAGGATCTCCCGGAAAACATGACCTCTATGATGTTGGTGGGTATTTCATCTCAACAGTGTGTAACTCTGTTACCATCCTGTTGAGATCAGTCAGCATGACATGAGTGATGAATAATATGCCCAGGGTGAAAGGTACTTCTTTGTAGTGCAAGTGTATATAGCATAGAAGAAGAATCGTTAAGGCTTCATGGAAAACACCAAGTGTCCAAAACAAATCTTGAACGTATGAATTTAGAACGACTGCCTGTAGTTTCTGTATGATTTCCATCATGTTGTGAGTGATAAGAAACGATTACCAGTTGTAACACATGTTTGTTGCATTGGTATGCAATTTTTAAACTGGGACAGCTCAAACAAACATTATTGGTACCATTTTTCATTTACAACTACTGATCTGATACTCTGGTACTCATTGGCAACTATTAAAGCTTCATCAGTTGATTCATTTTTGGAAACATGGCCCCAGCAAAACAAGCTAAGAATGTTGCTCTGGCTAACATGTTAGCAAACAGTTTCCCATTTCTATATCCATTAGATACGGAAATGTTATATTGATATGGATATTTGCATCCATTTAGAATTGTCTATGTCCACACGATGAATGTAAGTCCAATATTAGCAATTTTTGCTCTGGTTTAGGTCTCCACCACCTCTTTAGCTGCTAAATGCTTCATTATGTTCCAACAAATTTCTCTTTACTTTGCTGAAATGCAGTGTCAATTATTTTTTTCACCTTGTACATTAGTTATATTGTCTCTGTTGAAAATGTCTGTAGGTGCTTTTTTATGCAGATGATATTGTGCTGTATTTCTCTCTGGAGGGTTGTGTCTATTTTGCAGACAACTTTTGACTCGATCCAGCGCTCACTTCAAGAGCTTAAATTTGTCTTAAGGGTGAAATTCCGTTTCTTTTTGGATATACATGTTTTTCGAGGGAAAAAAACTACTTCCCTGTCAGTACTTGACCATGATGACACTATCTATATGCAAACTGCTGCTACCTCCCTTGAAACAGCTCGTTTGTGACTCAGAAATGTGTTTTATTACTGGTGATAAGTTGAGAGTGCGTCATTGGAATCTTTGGAATTGGATTGGCCTCCACTGGCTGCGAGGAGAACACAGCATTTGCTCCTGTATGGTTATAAAACCATCTTAAAGAAGCTACCGAATTACCCAGCATCTCTCATTACAAGGAGTTGTAATCAGTATCAGACACATCTCAGGATTGGCTAACTCATGAAGTTCCTAAAGTCAAAACCAAACTGGAAAAAACTGCTTTTAATCACTGTGCACGTAGAGCCTGGAATGGGTTTCAAGAAACCAGCAGGTTAAATGCCTTTCAGTCTCTTTAGGCAAGTTCAAGATTTGTTAAATGAATTCGATGCGACTTTAAAATTATTGTATGTATGACCATGGCCTCCATGGGTCTCCCACGGGTCTCCTATGGCTAAATAAATGAAATTACTGTTATTTAATTCTTGTATTTTTGTTTTGCAGGGCATCCAGAGAAGCTCGAGGAGTGTGTTCTGTCAGACCAGTCCCCACTGTCCTCTGGAGTGGACTCTGGACAGCAGTCCCCTGTCTCACCAGAGAACAGGAAGACTCACAGAGGCATCAAGAAACTCTGGGGAAAGTAAGTTTTAAAGATATACTGTATATGTGCAAATACAGTACAGTATTAACAAAATCCTTTGCTGTTCATTTTTATGCAGCCACAGTATCTCGGTCTGTTTTCCTTTTTCCATTTTTCCTTGTCACACTCACTGCATTGCGTTGTCCCCAGGATCCGTCGCAGTCAGTCAGGTAGTCCTGCCCAGGTTCATGACCCCGAACTAGGAGAGTTCAAGAGGGGGGGATTCAGAGCCACAGCTGGACCGAGATTGGCCCGTTCAGGGAACACACGGTATAAATACATAATTATACCTCCATGTACTGTTGGTTTTTCATATATCTCATGGGCCAGAGGAAGAGACTCTGTACTGAAGATACTGTGGTTGTCAGTTTCCGATCGCAGCTGTATAGCCTGCATAACCATTAAAATTCACACCACAGGTTATATCTCATATCTCTGATTATAATAAGATTGTAATGGAGCACTGATAGACGACTGTTTATTGGTTTGGGTCATTTGGCAAAATGGTGCTGTTACATAGATTGTACTGTCTTCCTCCTTGGACAAAGCCTTTGAGTTTAAAAGCAAAGTTTACATTATTCTTTTTTTTATGTCTACTTTCACTCAATTTCTTTCCTCCAGGTTTGATTCAGTTTCAATTTAAAATGGAGAAAAACTGCAGATATTCAACTGTTTTACAGCAACAGAACCAAACAATCCTAAATGCGATGGATTCCGATCTCACTGAAGTTTCACATATCAGCAAAGGGATTTTCATATTTTCATGGACTTGATTAGTGGAGATGTTTTGCTGCAACATTATTCGTGTTAGAAGTGAATAACGTTATAGCAAACTTCCGCGACAGACATACGTGAAGACATATTCGACTCTGCGCTACTGCATTTATAAAGTAGAGCATGGTGTAATTGGTGGAGGTATTTTCCCGGTGGTAAAATTGTGTGTTACAAGTTAGTATGGCAAAGAATAACACGTCAAGTAAAGGAGCTGAAATATACCAAGACTTCACTGTGGTCCTCTTTGTATCACAAAATATCACACACCTCTCAAATTTGCTGGAGCCCATCACTGTAAAACTGTTTGTAGTTCCAGCTCCATGAGTCTCATTTCAAACAAGTTTCTGTGTTCTATGTTAATCTTTATTCTTTTCTTCTCCGTGTCAGAGACCTGAAGATGCCTTTTAGTAAGTGGAGCACAGAGCAGGTGTGTGACTGGCTTGAGGAAATTGGACTCGGTCAGTACGGCATCCTGGCTTGTCAGTGGGTCTCCAGTGGTGATACGCTACTGTCTGCCACCCCACAAGACTTGGAGAAGGTACACACAGACACGCACACACCTACTACTCTATATAGATCATGTTTGATAAAATGTGGTGTGTCTTAGCCATCTGTCTGGTTCAGCGGGTTTACCTGACAAAATAATCTTCCATTCAGCCTGTCAAATATTTGTCAGTTCTACCTGTCTCATAATTGTTGCTGTCTGTCGGTCTATTTGGCATTTAGCAATGCCTGTCTCTGCTTTTCAACCTGCCTGTTAGTTTCGCCTTCAACACTGTCACATTGTCCACCTCAGACCCCCTGAACCTTTCTGTCTCTCTCATCACGATTATTTTAATTAGAATGTTCCCTCTAATGGTGGTACAGTATATCCTCTCTTTCTGTAAAGTCATCTGTAAGATTGAACAGTGACAAGATGAAGTAAGTTATTTGTCTCACTGTGTCTCCAGGATCTAGCAATGAAAAATCCGCTCCACAGGAAGAAGCTGCAGTTAGCCATCAAGACGATCAGCAGCAAGCAGCCTGAGAAGTCTGCAGAGCTCGATTACATCTGGGTCACTCGTACGCACTCAAACCACACACTGATATCAAACACTCACTCAGAGAAGCTCATTCTGAAGCTCTCTTACATTCCTTACATTAACACTGATATTTGATGTTCCAAAGGTTGGCTCGATGACATCGGACTTCCTCAGTACAAAGACCAGTTTAATGAAGGAAGAGTGGATGGGCAGATGCTGCAGTTCCTCACTGTGGTGAGTTTGTTACTATTGATGTGAAGGTCAACTGTCAGCTACTTTAAAGTTAAAGCTGGGTTAATGGCATTCTAGAGAAGTAACATCAGGGAGTGTGGGTATTTTTTGGATTATTTAAAGCATTTGTTTTTTCTTTTGTCTGGATTATAACCAGAACCATGAATGCGAAGACCAGATGCTCAACCTCTCTTTCCCTTGTTGTAATTGTGCTCATCTCTCCATCTTCTGGCTATCTCAGAATGACTTGTTATTCCTTAAAGTAACCAGCCAGCTGCATCACCTCAGCATTAAGTGCGCCATTCATGTTCTTCATGTCAACAAGTTCAACCCCAACTGCCTCAAACGCAGACCCAGCAATGAGGTAAGTAGATGTGTGTGTTTGTGTGACCATATTGATAAAACAGATATACTTCACTTGCTCTGTCGGGGGGCGTTTCTGGGATTTGAGGACATTCGGGCTTAGCCCGGATCTCTGTTGTGAAGGTCCAGGGAATCCTCCCCTGGCACTATTTATTTATTTATTTTTTACAAACAAGGTCTATTCTAATGTATTTTTTATGTGCTCTAGGACCTGATTTGTATTCAAAGTACAAAAAAATCCCACTGGGATTTAATTTGTTTTCATTATGAATTGCAAAATGTTCAGCCAGCAACCCAGCACCCTATTGGGCCGTACATGTGAATTGAGTATCACTGGCTTAAAAGAGCAGTGTTCAGGATCTGTGCGCCACATAACTGAGCAAACTCCCAGAGAACTTAAGGTGTGATCCAAACTCTTAATTTCTTTTAAATTAGGGCTTTAAACTTTTCTGTTTGCAACTGTAAATTCTTATTCTTCTTCCTCCAAGGAAATCCTACTCCCCATGTGTGAAAACCACCAAACTTTGCACAAAAGTCCAGTCCTATGCCAGATTTGCTCAACTGCAAACACAAGTCAATAGTCCTGATGGTGGTGCTACAGCAAGTGTCTAAAGTTTAAAACTTTGAAAATTCACAGCAAATCAACCATATGTGCTACAGCTTCACAACTTTCACTAAAATATAGTCCCAATACTGAAGAAACTTTTGTACATTTAAACCTATTGCAAATTATGAAGTCCATCACTGATTTATGAAGTCCATTACTGATTTATCAAAAATTGAGCCTACAGTGCATCACGATGTTTGACTGTAAACAGGACTGTAAACATATATTTATAAATTCTTGCTAAATAAGTTTTCAATGTTCATGAAAACAATTAACAAAATTTCGAAGTCATGGTAGATGATGTTTGGCAAATTTTATATCAAATACTGAATTTTTGACAGCATTTTTAATTATGTCCTCATGTGAACCATTGCTGTCAATGGGAATAGAGCATCTTTTCACATCAGTTTTTCACTTACGGAGTAAGTCAATCATTGTTAAAACAAATGAACAGCATCTCCATGCTGTCTAGATGCAAGATGTGTATTTTCAGATTTTTGTCTTGATAACTGAATTTATGACAGCAGCACTTTCTTGTTGTCTTCCTATTCTGCCTTTTGTTGCTCAGAATTGCCTAAATTTGCATTTGACCAAGGTCTACTAGCATTCAAGAAAAATAACTCAGAAATTCATACACTAATTATGACAAAATTTCACAAAAAAATGTCTGTAGAATAAAATAAAGAAGTGATGACATTTTATATACAAAAGGTCAAAGGTCAACTTCACTGTGACATCATAAGGTTCTGCAAAAACCCTTTTCTGGCCGTTTTTCAATGCCACAACCAGTGGCGCATTTAGTCATATACTGTGAAGGCATTGTTGCCTACAGTGTGTAAACAGTATCATCAGTGCAAGTGAAAGCCAACCCCAGCTTTGTCCTCTTGGTGTGTTGCCTTGCTATATTTGTGTTTTCCTGGCGCTTTGTCTGTGTTTTTTCTAGCTTGCTCTAGGATGAATGTTGGTTACAGTCTGGCACCTGGTTGCTAACTTTTTATAAAGTCCCGTGCTCACCTGCACTGTGTACCCAGGAACATCCTAAACACAGCAAAAGAAGAATAAAAAAAGAAAATGCAGGCAGAGGGCAGAGTCGCTGCAGATAAATACACCTCCACACACTTCTAGTGTGTGACTACTTTTGTAAGGGTACATTGTTTTTTAGGAAAATCCTGCATAGTAGACCGTTATGAAAACATTTGCACGGTTTGAGAAATGGTTGAAATGTGTGATTTAAAGTCTAATTAGATAACAACACACGTGTTTCAGAGCCAGTTTGCTCCCTGTGAGGTGGTCCAGTGGTCCAACCACCGAGTCATGGAGTGGCTGAGATCGGTGGATCTGGCAGAGTACGCACCAAACCTGAGGGGCAGTGGCGTACACGGAGGGCTGGTGGTGAGTGGATCTGATCACAGAGTTCATGGGACAGAAAAACAAAATGCTACAGAAAACATCTTAAATGTGTTTCTCCTCTCGTAGATGCTGGAACCTCGGTTTAACTCAGACACACTGGCCATGCTGCTGAACATTCCTCCTCAGAAAACACTGCTGAGACGCCACCTAACCACCAACTTCAACAACCTGGTGGGAGCACAAGCTCATCAGGAGAAGAGGGAGTACACCGAGGCAGCAGGGTACTCCCCACTTAACATCACGGCTAAAGTTAAGGTAAGATAATACAAGTACAGGCACCATTATACAGCTTGAAGTGGAAGAGGAAGTACTCAGAGGCAACAATGCTGCATGAAGAGAACACACGCCTTTTTTTCCTGCATGTGTGAGAGAAAGCACCTTAATCCGAGGTGAAACCTTGGTGTGTCAGCTCACTTTAAGCTCTGAGACCTTCAGTGTTTTTAAGCTTGTGAGAGCAGAGTAAACCCGCAACTGCACTGCTCCTCCTCACAGCTTTAAGACCCAGCCATCAGCCGCAGCCTCAGCTCTAAGTCCCTCTGCACTCTGCTGAGGAAAACTGGAGGAATAATCCACCCTATAACACAATACTTTTGACCAATTCACGACCTTGGACATTTAGATCTTAAATATTTCAAGCATCTCTGTGGGCACTAAATATATATTTGTGTGGTTTAGTGGACAAAGTAACCTATAAAGTTAACTGGACTGTGGCACTAAAAACAACCCCACAAAAATAGATTTATTTGTGTGTGTGTGTGTGTGTGTATTTCCTTCCCGAGAACCAGCCAGCTACCAAGTGGCATCCTTTAGTTCTTTGTGATAATATCACAGTGGCTTTAGTCAGCAGGAGCAAGCTTAGAGGACACATTTCTAAAAGCCACTGGGGCCTGGGATCACTTATTCCTTACATGCACTGAATGAAACACTTAAGTATGGATAGAGGAAAACCCTGCATACAGATGTGATGTCAGGAGTGCTGTATCTCAGGTATACCCTTGAAATTTCTTTTTCTCTTAACGTAATACAGATTGTCACTCATATTCCTCTTCCATTAAAATCTAAATTATTATACAATCATATCTCACAATTATGTTAATATTTAACCTTAACATATACATATATATCTATACATGTTTACACACAGACAGTATATGTGGTATGTGCAGTGTTAGTGTAATAGGGCTGTACCCATTCCTTAAATCCTTTAAAGTCTCAATTTGAAAAAGTTGATATATATATACAGTATATATACCTTTTTCAATTTGGTCCAGGAGCTTCGCCTCCATGATGGCCGTTTCCAGGCATATTTTAGATTGACTCAGGGGCAGTTTGACAACCTGCTGTCTATCATCAGGTCTAGCATAACAAAAATTAATACTAACTACAGGGAGTCCGTTGGTCCTGCTGAGTGACTGAGAACCACCAGTTTCTCCTCCATTGTTTACCAACTGTAAATTTGTTGTTGTGTCCACCACAGAGGGCCCGCCTCTCAAATCATCTGATTGGACAATGGGAAAAAAAAGCAGAGATGACGTGGGGCAGCTATGGCTCAGAGGTAGAGCAGGTCGTCCACCAATCGGAAGATCAGTGATTCGATCCCCGGCTCCTCTAGTCTGCATATTGAAGTATCCTTGAGCAAGATACTGAACCCCAAATTGCTCCCAATGATACTTCCATTGGTGTGTGAGTGTGTTAAAAACTGAGTAGCAGGTGGCACCTTGTATGGTAGCCTCGGCCACCAGTGTATGTGTGTGTGAATGGGTGAATGTGACTCGTAGTGTTAAAGCGCTTTGAGCAGTCGGATGACTAGTAAGGCACTATACGAATCAATTTACCATTTACCACTCTGAGTTGAAGTTTTTTCAACTCAAGGAGTTCAGGGCACAGAAACACGAGGCATGTGCAATGCAAAAACAGCGAGCAAAAAGCTTTATTCTCATTAAAACAATTACAAAAGCCGCCTCCAGCTGCTACAACACTTTCTGTGTGGAGGATGAGGTGGAGCTGAGGACTCTTCCAGCCTGAAGAAAGAAGCTGCTCTGTAGTTTGCCAGACAGCAGCAGGGTGAACAGGCTGTTGCTGGGATGGGTATTGTCTTTTAATATCCTTTGGGCTCCGCGCAGGCACCTCACCTCACCGATATCACTGATGCTCAGTAGATTGTTACCAATGGCGTTCTGAGTGGTTTTAATAACTTGCTGTGGAGCCCTCCTGTCCTGGCTCGTACACATCCCATGCCAGTTTATAATGTCTCCAGTCAGGATGCTTTCTATTGCTCCTCTGTAAAGGTTGGCAAGATTTTGACTTAAGTCTCCTTAGGAAATACAGACGTTTCTGAGCTTTCTTTAGAGTACAAGTGAAGATCATAGACTGTATAAAATAATGGACATAGCCACCGTGACGTCACCCATTGGTTTGCGGACTCCCATTATGGAGCCTCAAGTTTGGCAATTTGACTGATGATATCAAGGAAGGACCATATTTGGACACCAACGCTAGCTGCTAGCTTAGTTAGCAGTTAGTTACTGAAAAAAACCCAAATATCTAACTCCTTAGAGGGTCTTTAGTACAACCAAATGCTGAACAAGACCTTTTATTTAGGGAAGACATTGCAGTTAACTTCCATAAATTGCACTGAAATGTCAACAGGCTGCACTTCACTCTGAACCTGGGGTTACACCATAATTCTGTTACCTAAACAAAGTTGTTACCATGGTAGCAACTTTTCAACGAATGGCACCCACCTGTCACTCAGAATTCTCATCTGAGCACACAGCTTGGGGGCTCCAGTGTTCAATACTAGAGTGAAGGAGGTGTGACCACCAATCCCAACTCCCTGGGGTCTGTTTGTGAGGAAGTCCAAGTTTGTAACTCACAGGCCCCCAGGAAGTGTGCTGGGTTTGGAGGCCAATTTTCATAGTGTCCAAAGAGTGTAATGTCAAAAAGACAACTGACTTACATGGCGACAGAGACGTCTGTAAATCAGTGGATTATATTTTTTTGAGCATCATCATATCATATGATTCTTTTCACTATTAGGATTTTATCCATTCAGTCCGATAACACTGAAAGTCTGGAAGAGTCACACAATTGAACCATTTTATCCCATTCAAGTTAATGGAGTGCTACACTGGAAGTAGCTGTCATGGCTGATGGAAGTCTTTAGTGAGCTGGCTCTGTGGCTGGCTCAGTATGGAAGCAGTGCCATGTGTAAAATTAAACTTTTTTGGCTTTTTGTGCCACTGAGCAGCATACATAGGAAGGAACTGGGCCCCGCCTCCAACGCTGTATCCAGTTATCTATATACATCCATTGTTAACTCAAGCCTTGGGTGTGAAGTGTGTTTATCAGTTTCATGGGGGGTTGTTTTTGAATGCTGAGCTGAAATCAACAACATCCTGATGTAGGTGTTTCTTTTGAAGATATGTGAGGGCTGAGTGGAGGGCAGTGGAGATGGTATCCTCTGTGGATCTGCTGGCTCTGTATGCAAACTGGTGAGGGTCCAGGCTGGCTGGGCTGGCTAACAGGCTTACTCTTATTTACGCTGATCAGGGTTTGTCTTACACCTGCTGTAGACACTGACAGTGGCTGGTGCTCTGGAGGCGGGGCAGACTTTGCAGCTGACTCTTTGTTGAGGAGATTAAAGCAAGCTTAAAAGGTGTGAAGCTCATCTGGCAACCTGGCCTCAGACATGATTGGGTGCTCCTGCTTTGGTAGCCTGTGATATTTTGGGTCACCTGCCACATACCTTTATTGTTTGGTATTGAGGTCTCCTCTGATGTCTCCTTGATGCCAGCTTTAGGTCTCACTCTGGCAGTATTGTTGTATGCTTTCTCGTCACCTTACCGAAACAGCTATTTTGGCTCTGGATAGGCCCCTCGCCTCTTCATCCATCCAGGCTCTGATTGGAGAATGATTTTATCGTTTTGTAATAACCGCATCATCAATACATTTGCAGATAAGTATTATCAGTGATGATGTATATTCCTCATGATGGATGTGGTTCTCCTGGGTGGAGGCGCTCCTGAACATGTTCAGTGCTGAGTAGGTAGTGTAATGTTGGTTTTAAGAGCTTTTTTTTCTCTGCTGTGTCTAAATTGACACTGATGATAGCACAAAGAGTAAACCAAAGCAGTAAAGTTGTGGGCCGTAAAGCCACAACAATGAGCTGACAGATGCTATACAACTCCATTTTTCCCTCAACTAATCGTTGTCAACATCAGTTTCAATTTTCAATTTTATTTAGAAAGCCCAATATCAAAAAACACAATTTGCCCCCTCTATCCTTTGGATCCTTTGAAAACCTCCCCAAATCATCCCTCACAGTTTGCAGACCGACCTCCTGATTCATATTTAAGTGACCATGTTTGATGTTACCTCGTCCATCGCATTCTCCTGAAAGTGGTATCAAAAGAACACCACAAAAATCTACTTGGACTGAAGGATAAAAAAACTGATTAGAATCTGGTGCTCAGAGGTCAAGGTCACTGTGACTTTGTGTCAGTTTCATTTCCTGAAAGCGGTATCTTTACCCTGAGACATTACCTCAAATTTAGCACAGATATCCACTCAGTATACTCAGAATAAAAGAATTTGATGGTCGAAGGTCAAAAGTCAAAGGTCACTGTGACCTCACAAAACATGTTTTTGGCCATAACTCAGAAATTCATACCCTAATCATGACAAAATTTCACACAAATGTTGAACAGGATAAATAATAAAGTGGTGATATTTTTCAATGGTCAGTTGGACTGTGTGAAATCATGATGTTCTGCAGAAACACTTTTCTGGCCATTACTCAACATCATATCTCAGGAACAGAAGGGGAGACATTTGGTCAGACACTGAATTGGTGACACTAATCCTGGGTGTCCACCTTGAAACTGTGCTGATTGTATAGATCTTTTGTGCTGTCGGGGGAAAGATTTGAGTGAAGCATCCATGTTTTCACAGACATGGATGTAAACTGTAACTGCAACTTGATGGGTTTTGCAGAGGCATATAACCGCGAGGCTGTAATTCTAGTTTGTTGATCAGCTGTTTTCAGTCCAGTCAGCTATGATTCAGATTTGTCCAATCATGTCAGACAGTCATATCCCTTTCTCATGTCCTTTCATTGCAGCCGAAGAAGTTGGGCTTCTCTAACTTGACTCACCTCAGGAGGAGGCGGCCAGATGAATCCACAGACTACGTCTGTCCAGTCGAGTCGTCCTCGCCTCAGTCCGGACAGTCTGCAGTGAACGGGGTGCAGGTGCGACCCTATGCTGGCTTCAGAGGCCTGAGCCCAATCTTGGACAGAGACCCCGACCGCACCAGGGACCAGGTGGGGCTCGACAACAGTAGAGCTGACCCATCTCCATGACAACAGCTGTGACAGCCAATCAGCAGTCACTGCCACTACTCTGCTTCCTTTGCTTGCGGCCCATAATACCTCAGCCCATCCCCTTCCTGCTCCTCTAAACCCCGCCCATCAGCCCGACCCTGTGCCTTACGAGTGAAGAGATTCAGAGACGCCCAGATAAACCTGCCTGACTGTTTAACAGTCACAGCTGCTTGTCATGAAGGGTGCACTGAGACCATGAATCTACACACTTGAAGTATTTTGATTTCATATCCAATCAGATGCCTAACTAACCCGACCTCTGCCTCAAACCTGTGCCATGATCTAACTCATCAGGAGAGAACACAGCATCTCTCTGGACTTCACTTCCTGTGACATCACTTCCTGTAATCCATACACACTATATGGATATCTCTTGTACAGTATTAAGCCATTGCTCTAACATTTGTGCACCACCATTAGATGATTTTATATGTGTATGAGTCTGTCATTGCATCATTTACAACTTTGATTTTCCAGTTTAATACAGTTGTGTCGTGTGCTTGAGATAAACTTGTGCAATATTTGCATAATATTATGGAGGGCCTTTATTTAATATTTATGTCATTGCAGAGCAAATTATAAAATAGCATGTTTAGTTTGAACCTGAGGTGGTGATTTTGTACTGTTATTTTCATATTTGCTGTAATAGTATTTTTATAGTAAAGAAAATCTTGCTCCGCTTCCGGAAGCTTAAAACATGTGGTCATGTAAATGTAAAAAGATTTATCAAATCATTTAATAAACAAAATCATACGTGTGTAAAGTTGATTCCTTCTTTCTATACAAAAGGCAGAAAGGTCAGACATGGAAGCAAATCAGAAACACAAGTATTTGAGTTCGAACAGCTCCTGAATAATTAATATGGGAACCAGTGAATTGATTGCTGTGAAATATTTTACTTTGCAAACCATTCATCTTAATGTATTCTGTTGGATCTGTTCTGATCTTACCCATTTAAAATGAAAGTTTCTTGATCTGCAATATCAAAAGCTGCATTTGAATATTGTTTTAATGTTTACAAATTCAGATCCAAAATTAAACTTTTATTGGTCAAATTAATTTAAATTCAGTTCTAAAAATTCAGATTTTTAGTTGGTACCATACAGTCTACTCAGGACAGGAGAGGCCATTTCTAAATCTCTTGACTTGATGATCTGAGCGTGACAAATCAAATTTTAGCAACCTGAATCCTTTTAGTATTTAAATTCTAAAAGTTGTGTGGATTTGTAAACATTAAAAAATATTATATATATCAAAATATTCCATTTAAGAAATTTTATATTTTAATTTCAGAGTGAAGAGGTGAATTCAGAATAAAGTCACATGGTTTTTAAAGTTAAATATTTGCAATGAATTATTGACAATATTATATATTATATAATATTATATTATATGAATTAATGAAGTGGTGTTTAAATTTCAATATTAAGTATTCAGTGGCTGATAAAATTCAGATACTTATGTTTCTTATTTGCTTCCATAATCAGACGTAGACACAGAGCAGTGAATTTCATTCATATTTATTTATTTATTCTGGATGCACAAGGTATTAGGGACATGGGTGAATTATGAGACAGTGGGTCCCTGGGCACAGACATTTGAAGACCCCACCACCTCTTCCACGTAGGACTAGAAATGCACACATAAACTTGGTGGTGATTTTGCTTTTTATTTATTTTTAATTTTTTTGGTAGTCATTTTGTATCTCTTCATAGTCACTGTGTCTTTTTGCTCATTTGTTGTCTCTTTTTGCTCATTTTGCTCCCTTTTTGTAGTTATTTTGTGACCCCCCTTGTCCTCGTTTAGTGTCTCTTTGAGGTAATTTTGGAGTTTGTTTTCAGGTTGTATTGTGTCTTGGTCATTTTGTGTGGTTTTTTTTTTTTTTTTTTTTGTTGTTGTTGTTTTTTAGATTATTTTTTGGCAGTTTTGCCTTTAATGGCAGGACAGCTATAGGTACATAGGAAAGGTGGGAGAGACAGAATTGGATGACATGCAGCAAAGGGCTGAGAGCTGAAATCTAACCCGGGCCGCTGCAAAGGACTCAGCCTACATGGGGCGCACACTGTGCTGGGTGAGCTGGAGGTCGCCCTGTTTTTTATCTCTTTGAGGTAATTTTGTGGAGAGGATTGGTAGTTTTGTGTCCTCTGGTGGTTTTGTGTCTCTTTGTAGTTACTTTGTGTCTCTTTTTGGTGGTTTTGCTCCTTTTTTGTTAATTTGTGTGTCTAGTTTTTTGTGCCTCTGAGGTATTTTTGTGTTATTTTTTAGATCACTTTGCATCTGTTGTGGTCGTTTCTGTTTCTTCAGGGTCATTCTTCTCTTTGTGATGGTTTTTGTCCTTTTTGTAGTTATTTGTCTCTCTGCAGTTCCTTTGAATCTCTTTGTGGTCTTCTGTGTGTCATTCTAGTCGTTGCGTGGTAGTTTGAGTGACATTTTGTAGGAGAAGGCCAGGGGGGCCCTGACATTTTGTGTCTGTAGGCCTGTAATCCATGCATGATTACGGACATGTATTATCTTCTCAAAGCCTACACTATAGCCTGTATTTGTCTGATTAAATCAGCACCAATCCTAAAGATACAGAAAAACGTGGTCAGCTTGCCTGAGTAACCTGCTTCAACCACTAACCTGCTTTTATCATCGTCATCATCATCATCATCCTTACCATCATGGTGGCTGTCATGGCTGTTTATGACACCAGCTTCCCCCTTGGCGGACCAATCTGAGCCAAGATGGCTGCCGACCATTACCATGGTAACCCTGTTAAAGATGAAATGGGACTTGCATGTTTGAGTATAACTCAGCATGCAGCTGCAGGTACAGACCTCATGCATTACTGTCATTCATGTACAGTACACTTCTGTGTACTCACGTGAATGCAAATTTGAAACCCATCATTGTTTCACTGAAAGTATGTCTGTAATCGTGACTTATAATGGGTTCATGAGATGTGTGTGTGTGTGTGTGTGTGTGTGTGCGTGCGTGCGTGCGTGTGTGTTGCAGATGGCGATCACAGAGGGTACCATGTTGCAAATAGAAGCTCTCTCTGAAAGCATCAACAACCTCACAGTAAGAACCAACACACGCAAGCTGCTGCTAATGACTTGTGTAGCTGATTCACACACCAAGTAACTGCTCCTCAGCGGGTGGACCAGAAGTTTGATTCACTCAGATGGAAAACTCTGGAGTTTATCTGAGGGAGAAAGCCATTAAAACAAGTAATAGGATGAGTTCATGAGTGAAACCTGCTCGCTGCTACTTGCTGTCATCGGACAGATGCCAATCTTGGTTCTTTTGCTCCTGTTGTGTTTGCTGAAGTTATCTTAGTAACTGAACCCCGAGGCTTTGGATAGCAAACATGTAAAACCACTTCTTGTTAGCCACCTAAAGCAACAGCTACACCAGCTGAGCCTTGAGATCTTACAGGAAAAATGTTCCCCTTATTTTATTATTACTGGAGCAGTTTAATGTCAAAATGAAATATTCAAGAACCCATAACCATGAAACCGTTTTAACAGGAGTTGTTTTTTTATTAATTTAAAAAACCTTTTTCAAGAGCAAAGGTATGACATTGTGAATAAAAGCTTTCATTTATTATTTCAGAAGAATAACTATTTTATGCTCTCCCTGGTACTACAAGGTCAGTGGCCTAAACTAATCAAACTGACTGATAATGGGAAAAAAGAGTTTTTACAGCAGACATTTTGAGATGTCATGGTATGAAAAGCACAGGTGATAATAATAACTTTAATAATTCTGTGTAGGTCATCTTATTTCAAGGTTTTGTATTGTACATGCTGACTTACTGACACACTCAGTGACGGTAATTAAAGAGGACCCCTTATGCTTATGTTCAGGTTCATTCTTGTATTAAAGCTTTATACAATAACACGTTTGCATGCTTTAATGGTCAAAAACACTTCAGAGAACTAGCAGCGGAAAAGGCCCCCTGCTGCGTCACCTCACATGGCCTGTGACTCAGCCAAAAAGTTGCACATGAACACACCGCAAAGACATCAACAGAGAGACAACCAGGACCTACACTCTGCACTTGGAAGAAATAACTCCACACCAGCAGGCAGCAGTAATCTGTGATTGTCATACAAATAGGGAAACCGGAAGACCGTCTTTATGCTAGTTAACCAGTTACACAATCCAATGACGAAAGATCAAAGCATATTTACTGTGCACCAGTGAACAATAACACAAACCATCAGGAAACGTTTCTGCTAAAAAACAGAGGCTAAAGAAAAAATTTACTTACCTTCAAATAAGCTAACTAATAAGTTATATGAAGAGATACACTCACATACCTTTCCATGTGGGTTTTGTAGAGATAGATGAAATCATATGTTGTAGTGATTGTGTCACTGATGTTTGAGCTGCAAATCTTGCATATTGCTGTTCTCTTCTTACTACTGACACCTACAACCCCTGAATCTAAATTTTATTAATTTTGGACTAGCCTGCTTGATAATAGCAGCCTTGTGTGCATTGCGCTAGAAATCACGCAAACATGTTTCAAAAAACAAAACATAAATTCTCAATATCTAGAAAAATGTAAATACTGTATAAAAAAAAAGAAGTTAACTACATTTGAGTCATCTTCTTAAGTCTTAGTCAATTCTCAAGTCATGAATACCAAGTCAAAGTCGAGTCTTTTGTCAGTGTTAGTCAGGCAAGTCTCAAGTCCTCAAGTTTGCGACGTCAGTCTGACTCAGGTCAAGTCATGTGACTCCAGTCCCCCACCTCTAGTGAAATTACCTGAAACTAAGAACGTGTTTTTGTTACCTTAGAATGGGCCCTTCATATGCACATCATTAGCGGGTCCTCTTCCACAGAGTCTGCCATGGTGCACCACAGGGTTTCTACAGTAGCCCAGAACAGACAAACTAAACATTGGCTCTAGATAGGGCTGTTCACGTTGCTGTTGTTTTTTTACCTGAAGGCCACTATAGGTGGCTTTAAGTGAGGGTTGAGCAGAGGACTTTTAATATGGTTGCAATCTGCAACCTCACTTCTGGATCCTGTTAAGTGCTACACACTGCTCCTTTTATGGTCAAGCCTGTCGAGGGGGAGCTAAGTGTGACTAGCCCACAAAATATGCTGTGTTCTCTCTGAAATACAGTGGTGTAGAATTATGTAGTGTAGAAAAAATGATTTTTGTTGCTCAGCTGCTGTGAACCATCATCATTTGTTATGTCCAATAACAAATGAGGCCTCTGTTCACACAATCGGAAGGCTTTCATGATGGTACTGCCTTCAAAATCAGGACCAAATTTTCCATAAACTCTTGTCATAAATCTAATGTTGCCTCTGAAGTTAAAGTTTATTTTTTAGATTAAAACCATAAAGCAATCTGACACAAAATAAGAGTCTCTGATTGCCTTGTTTGTTGACAATACGCTCATATACTGAAACTGTGTTAACTGATCCCAGCTCAGTGGCAAACAGACTGCCAAGCTCTCTAACCCATTACCACTCCCATGATGCTTTGCTTTCAGTACCTGCTCAGCCGAGACGAGCTGCGGAAGGAGCTGAGGCGGTCTCAGACGGCACTAGTTTGAAGAACAATGACCTGACGCTGTTGGCTCACTAATGCTGTCAATCAACCACAGAGACCTGTAGCAACCAATCTGACACCTGTTCTGTACCTCAAGCCACGGACACCTAACCCTGCAGCGTGGAGCCGTGATATTGACTTCTCTTATCTGCTGATACCTCATGTAACACCTGCAGTCACTCTCAAGTCACACTGTAGTGGGCTTAGGAACCCCAGTGGACTTACACTATGTGGAACACAATATGTTGTTCTGAAAAAATGTTTTTAATTTCTCCACTAATGAACTGAACTGTTACTCATTCGCCCTTTGGGGCTTATTTTTTATTTTTTTTTACTGCTTTTCTTGTTTCTCTATGCAATGTAACCTCCAATGATCATACTGACCACTGTGTACAGCACATACTGCACTGGGATATCAGAGCGAAGAAAAAGGTCACATTACAAAATTTCTTGTTTCATGGCAATCATATGATTCGCAGACTATCATTATTTTTATGGAATCTGTGATGAAAGAATGAAAATGACCGTGCGTACGGTGGCTGAGACGTTTTGAACAAACGCCTTGCAAATTGAAAAAAAAACTCAAACGCAAAAGCCACAACAGATGTTCGTGTCAGCAGATGTTGACAATGAAACAGAGATAGCAGTTTTCAGTCCACATATAGTCCTACCTGCATTCAGCAAAATACAAGCACAAATGTAAGAAATGGAGGTTCAGCCATCTGAAAGATCTCCCCAAGATACAAGAGTGGCAAAATAAAGCCAGATTAAAAATTGATTTAATCGATGGCAAGGAAACGCAGACATACATGATTTCACTAAACCCATGTTATTTTGTTGAAATTACTTATATTATCTTAGTAGGGAAAGATTCCATGGAAATTGTTTAAAGATTTTAGATTGGAATTAGTTTTTAATAAATAAATCTATTTTTTTATAAATTGAGTTGGAGTAGAAACAGAGAAAGGTTTTGTCTCAGCTAGGATAGAATTCTTCCGGAGCCTCGACACTGGAGGTAATGAAATGACCTGAATACAGGTGGGTGATGAGAGCTCCTCAGCAAAACAGAGACAGACAGTGTACACACAAGACAGAATCAGGATTAGCATCAGTGCATAAAAGAAAGAAGAAAGTTAATCGGTTCAGCATATTGATGTATGAAATGTGTGAACGAAAGGAGCTTCAGCAGCATGAGAAAGTGGAAATAATGGCTGAAAATTTTTTGAGAAATACTGTACATAGAAAATTCTTAGTGATTTGGAGAAGTAGGGGGCCACATCTAACAACAGCAAAACCATATCAATTGATCAAAACAGTTTACTGTTTAACTCTCACACAACTCATGCAGTATAATCCAAGTTTTATTTATCTAGTCATATGCTCAGTACTTTCCAAACACGTGCATTTTCACCAGACTCTTACTATTTAAAACGCGTACGAGTAGCATGCCTGGCAAAGGGTGTCCATTGAGTTCAAACGCACGTGGTTTCCCAGGCATGCTATTTGTCCGTGTGTTCAACTGTTGATGCAAAAGTGATTTTTTTTAGCATCTTTTAGCCCATTGTTTTGATTTTATGGCCTACAACTTCACTGTTTTGGATTCCTGCCACAACAGGCAGCCGTTTTCAGTGAAAAAGCTGAAGAACAAGATATTTTTTCTCAGGAGTTGGGGCTAATATTTTCATATATAATATATTCTATGTGTTTATGTCAAAAGAATACTGGCTGCTGTATCATTATTGTATTTTGTAAACCCTCAAATGCCAGCAAGAGTGTGTTGGTAAAAAAAATAAATTACAGGAATATCTTTTTGGTATTAGCACAAATATTAATGTTAATTTGATCCTGTTCTCCCCTGCTGTAGTGTACAGCACTGTCACCTGTCCACTTAGAGAAGAATTAGATATCAAAAACCTACTTTTACAAATATGTATGACTGCACGGATATCAAAATAATAGTACAGGAGGGATTGTGAAGCAAAATAAAAGCCCTTTGACAGACTGGAGTCCTCTGAGTGGTAAACAGCTCATGTTAAAGGCTGTGGAAAGTAACCTCAGGCTAATCTAAGCGCATACAGAGCAGGTGCTTAACATGCTGGTATACACATCACTCTAACAACAACAATCACTTCCAAGTGGAAAACTGGCAGTTGATTACAATTGCAGACATATGTAAAACCATCAGACTTGTTGATTTCTGTTGTCATTTTCAGCCATGACTGTTAACGTTTAAAGATTTAAAGTTAAACACTGTGGTCTGACCTGTCTGATGTATCTGTTGTGCTGATTTTATCTACTTTGTTCCTTTGTTGTCATGTTTGATTAACCAAATCTACCAGCACAGAGGGTAAACAATGTACTGCTGTGGACAGGGCTGCTGTGAAAATGTATTTTAGCCACCTAAAAAAAAATCGGTATCTCTGTAAGTGTACGCTATATTACTAATATTTGCTTTGCTTTACCTTACACAGTAACCAGTCAGCGCTGCAGTAGACCAGCAACTCAGTGGAGTCTGGTGGCTTTGATATAATAGCTTCAGTTATCCATCGGAAAAGTTTATCAGATGGCAAGGTACCGTGGTGAAAATATTCGAAATATAGTGTAGGCTACACTTAAACTGGTAATGGTTTTTTTGGTTGGCTTTTTTACAGGGCTAAAAACTAACTAATTTAGGAAATGTCTGCTCAGTGCTGTTAGAAGATTTGGTTTGAAGTAAAGCCAGTAGAAGATCCTACAGCTGGACTACCTTACAAAAAGAACTGTTCAAAACTGAGGTTTCAACAAGAACAATAATCGTCAGAGGTGACCCTCAAGTCCTTCCTAACCATCCAACCCCCCTTCCTTCTTTGTAAATTTAAAGTAAAACGCCCATGAGAGCCAAACTAAAAACTCCTGACCCAACCTACATGACCTCATTTGTGACAGTTGAGAATTTTGTTTACCCATCAAACCCCTCAGGCTTACCCCAGATAACTGGTAAGATAAGTCTTTCGTTGACTTAACCAAAATTTGACAAGTTACAAGCACCACACCCATGCTGACACTGTCGACAACAACTCCCTCTTGAAACCTGGGATAGAAAATCCTCTTTATTCTACTGAAAGTTCTGTACACGTCAGGACACTGAAGACTGAGCTTCACATACAGCACCATATACACACTGTGTATCTCAGCAGGGCAGGGGCCAGGAGCGGAGGGCAGGTAGTGTACTTGGGACTGCAGAAACTTCCAGACCCATCCTGGTGAGTATCTTTCATCATTTGTAAAGACTTTTATGCTTTTTTTTAATAGATATCAGACCGTGTTGTTCCGACTGCATTAGTGCATTACATAGGTGGACAGAAAATTAATAAATTTTTAATGTGCAACATGGAGAAAATACTCATTTATTCACTGTTAAATGAAAGACTGGACAGCAGCAATGGTGCCATATGGCAGGACAGCATCACTACAGATGAGGGTTTTCTTTTGTGCTTCAAGAACACAACTACAGTATCGACATATCAGACCCAACATTTACCAACCATGTCTACATTTCAGATTGCACTCTAAACTCTACTGGTACAATTTCTATCTTTCCAGTGTATCAAGGAGACCACCCTCTGATCTCCCGCCCTCCATCATCAGTTCACCATGGGTCAGATCATCAACAAACCCAATTCTCCCTTCCAGAACTCCAAATTATTTGCCTCTTTTAAGCGTTCCTCCTCCAGCCACCCCCCAAATGATCAGAACATAGTTCCTCGACCGAGCATCTTCGCCACACTGAAGAGGCCCCCTACTGCCAAACCCAATGATTTCATACCGCTATTTAATGACTGCATCTCCGTCGCCTCATCCAGAACTCAAGAATACCTTCTCTTCAAAGACCCAGAGGACAAGTTCCACCCAAGTCCTGACGTTCTCACTCAGGTACGTAACTTTATACTTCCAAGAAAACTGAAGACAGCCACCTTTCAGAATTTTGCAGAATTTAGTAAAGTGGTCTTTAATCCATCTTGTCCTCCAACAGGTCTTCCTGATGACCTACATCACTGAGAGCGTCAACCTCAACATGACGGATACCTTCAACTGCACAGCCATGACGCCCGAGCAGCGCATCCTCCTGGGGGCTGACTGGGTCTGGGCCGTGCTGGAGAAGCCCACCAAGAATCCCCGGATCCAGATCGCCGTGCAGGTCCTACCCTTACCCGATAAGGAGGAGGCTGAGGAGAACAGCATCCCTGGGGAGGCCTGCAGCGAGTCCGTCCAGATTGCCCAGCAGGAGTCCAGCAACAAGAACATGTATGAGAAAATGGTGGACTTCTGCACCTCCATCGGCAAGGACTGCTACGCCTTGTTCTTGTTCATGGGAAGGAAAAACGACAAGGGGAATATCTACGGCGTCCTTAGCAACAACTTTGATGCAGCCATCGGGAAGTGCGACAAGATTGACAGAGCTTTTATTGAGAACTTCTTCAAAGGCTCAAGGTATCTCCACACACCTTCAGGAATGATGCAGGCCATTGTCACTAAGAAAGAGGACGACCCTCTCACTCTCATGATTAAATTCAGTTGAACCAAAGGGACTCACAATATCCTAATGGCCAATAACATGATACAGTAAACTTTATGTGGTAGAAATGGGGGGGGCTTATGATGTATCTCTTGAGAAATAACCTCCAGATCTACTAAAATGTTGAGTTTGATAGAGTAGAAGGCCTATGAGAGAACATTCTGGTTATTTTCTGTCTATTTCAGTTGTTGATGGTGTATCTTACAAATATGTCAGTTGTTGTTTCCTGCTTTTTACTTAGAGTCCTGTTTTCTAACAGCTTAATCTAGTAACTCATTGAAACAAGTCATTTAATAACGAGACCAAATATACTGCGTCCTAACGGAGCTGCAAGGCTTTCTAAAATAGCGACATAACATGATGCTCAAGTTTTAGTGGATAACGGGGAAGCTAGACAAGTCCCAGTGCAGTGTGTTAATGCAGCCTGTTCTCATTACCAGGCTGTCAAATACTGATGCTCTGTCTCCCCCCTCAGCATGTGATATCAACACCAAAGGCACCCTCTGGTGCATGTGAACCCATTTGTGGCAATACTCTACACTGTGACGTAGTACAAACAGTGGACAAGTCTGCATAGGGTGGGAGTTAGGGGAGGTGGGGCAAACAAACACCAGACTTTCACGAGGGAGAGCAAAGTTCATGTCCTGTGTGACACCAAAAGTCAGTGTTGTTTTAACGTAACGTTACGCAATTTACATACACTGTAGTTGCCTTGCACTTATATTAACGTCACATCATGTTGTAACAAACATACTTATTTCAACGCAAAACATCTTTTTTCTAAACCTAACCATGTAGTTTTGTTGCCTAAACCTAACCAGAACCGTTTCACAATATAAACCTATATGTGCGTCACACAGAGCCCAGGGATGTAACAGAGCTTTGGTATTTGATGATCTGACAATGAGAACGGGTTGTTGAATGTATGTTATAGAAAATGTATTTCAATCAGTTCTCTCTATTTTCAGTGTGTATTTGAACTTACTGAATGAACTGCAGTACGTAATGGCACAACAAGGAAAAGTGACACCCAAAGTTAAAAAAAACAAAGTGTAATTATCCTTTAAATACCAGTCTCAGGTTATGTTTGGCCGAGCATCATCCTTACAACCAATTTGTCTAAAGAAACATTCTCACACTGGACATTTTGACTTGTCAAACATGGGTGTAACTAAGAAGTAATGACAGTTGCACCCAATTACATGTTTTACTCCAACCAGGGATCCTGCAGCTTGAGGCAGGTTAAATTAAAACTTGTTAAGACTTCTTTAAAGCCACTCAGAATAAATTTTTACTTTGACCAAAACTGAGGAGGAAAAAAAACATGAAATGACTTTGGGTTAGGGACAATTTTGCCCAAATGTTTATTGACACAAAAGGTGACTTTTTTGTCTAGTGGAGGAGATGAGGGTAGAACAGGACTGGGAAATACCTGGCTTCTGTTGGATAGTTTTCCTGGCTATTTTGTGTCTTACTCTACATGTGAGACTCCACTGCCTTAATTACCATCATGCAGTTTTAAAAACTTTTTGAATAAAATACACAGAGTCTTGTATGCATTGCCTTGTACTGGTTTCAGCCATGCTGTGAAATCTTGGTTAAATTTTTTGTTGAATTTGCACTTACGGTGACAGCTAGTTAGAAGTGGATCCTCTGCTGTGAGCATCCCAGCCAGAAACAAAATATGAGTGTTGTTGGTTCCCTTAAAGGAAAATTTTGTAAGATTTAGCGGGATTACGTGCCATCTAGTGGCGAGGATCGAAAATTGTAACCAGCTGAAACTTCTCTTGGTTACAGTTCCGTCAGTTCATTTTTCAGGAGGTTTTGACTGGGAGCTGAATTATTCACAGAGATCTCTTCCTCTCCAGAACACATGGACCCGGTGACTTAAACCAGTAAAAACACTGAATAAAGTAGCTTCACGTTTAAAATAACAGTCCCTTGTCACAGAGAGACCGCTAACTACTGTGGCTAACACGAAAATGTAAATGGCCCTGTCTAGTGTCAGTGTTTGTTTGTTCTTTCTGGGCTACTATAGAAACATGCCAGTGTAACATCGCAATATCCATGGACAAGGACCCACTCTCTATGTAGAAATAAACTGTTCATTTAAAGGTAATGATAGCACAGTTATTATTTTTTAGGGGATTTTAAACATACTTATTAGATTTTCTTGCTGTTATGTCCCCCTGAACCCTACACACTAGTCCTTTAGTAGAGAGCCATTAGGTAAATTACTTTTTTATATTGATGTTACCAATTATTTTAAAATTTTACTATGATAAGTCAGACAAAAACAATTCATGAAATCCTACTTCCCATGTCTTAGCATTTGTTAGACTTTTGAAATATTAATGTAAGTCATTTTAATTCCAATACTGGTAATAATATTAGAAATGGCTCTGTTCTAGCCAGTTAGATGTGATTTACAGCCAAACTTCAGACCTGTCTTCAGTCAACAATGTTTTTTTTAAAGTGAAGAGACAAACCATCGTGCTGCAAGTCACATGTTACAAGGTTAAATGTGTGAGTGTGGAACCAGAACTTCATTTATCAGTTGGATCCATCCTGACACTAATCACAGCTTAAAGAAGTAATTCATGGTCAGTCGGTATATTTATCTGCATTCCAATGAAAATACAGAGGAATGTTGTTCACATAAAAAGGGTGCAGTTGGTCAGCTCCCTCCAAAACAACCTGAGTATATTAGTACATGTTCTTTAAAGTCCAAAGACAGACAATAATGACCGTAACTTTGGCAACAGGGCCAATGACTTTTGTAACCAACTACTTGCTGTGTTCAAACAACATGTAAATGTGAGTTGGATTGAGGCTTTCTTTATATTATACTTATACTAATATTAATAATGACATGATATTACTAATATGGAGAGGGTTAGAAAACATCTATAGTCTTCTTGATGTTTTCTCATCAACTATGATATTGTTTGAATGCCGTTATCATAGTACATTAGTGGGGCCATAAAGGAACACACTTAAAACTCTTTGTTTTCATCATTTATTAAACATTACTCACAAACGAAATAAATCAAACTGCTTTTATCTTCAACAGATGATTGTATGAATTTAAAAATATTGTAAATCTCTTGTAACATAATGTATGTCATTCAATATTAATACATATCTTCTCAACATTTCTCTGACTCAGTTGTTTCAATTCTCCATATTGTTGTGTTTTTTCTTTTTATACAGAACTGACCGTTGTGCAACAATGCTAAAAAGCTTTTCGAAAGAGTTGAGTGGAAAAATGTTCTGTGGTGATGTTCAGAAAACGGTCTTGTAGTGAGCAAACACAGTTGTGAGACAAAAAAGTAGCTGCGTGAATGATACTAAACTTAAAAAACAAAGTGCAGTTTGTAAAAATGCGAATGTAGCAGAAAACTGTAGAAATGATGGCAGAGTGAAGGCCATGATGTAGGCAGTGTGCCCCAACATAGCACTAGTAAATACTGTAGCTTATATTACTGTGGGGACACAGAGAACCACTGGACCCACTGCCGCCCCAAACACTTTTTCTGGCCTTAATCTGGTCTCGCAGAGGACTTTAAATCTGCCAACAGTTCAGTTTGTCAGGTGTATGCAGCATTTCTGACAGGTTTTATGACAGTGTCGGTCACTCTGTCTGCTTTACATCACATTTTGCTGCAATAAAAATGATTAAAGTCAGATGAACAGCCTGAAAACTTTATCTTATGAGGTAAAACTGATGCTGACAAAGTTTTCCTGTGGTGAAATAATTTGCAGTTAGAAAAAAAGGTAATAAATCTTATATATTTTATTGCAATACTCAGCATATCGCAATACATTTAATATCGCGATAATATTGTATTGTGACCTAAGTATCATGATAATATCATATCATGGGTCTTCTTGTGAGTCCCACCCCTAATCCACTGTGTATCAATATAGGCCTGTCACTTTTTATTTAAAATTCAAAACTTTGTCCAGATCAACAAAATAGTTCAGAATGTAGAGTCTACAAAGGCAGCTGACTGTATGACATACTTTGTTGTTTAAGTAGTCTGTAGCAGTAGCAGTTTGTTGTCAAGAGGTTTCACTATCAGCTTGCTCTCATGCCCTGAGCTATACACAAAGCTAATAGACACTATCTCACTATGGGATCAGTGGGGGTGGGGGTAAACTCAGCCTTCACTGTGACTGCATCTTGACAGACATATCAACACCTGCTGGCTGGATAATCACAACACAAAGAAATACCAAGACTATTCAGGAAGGTAAGTTATTCTCGCTGAACACTGACTGATGGATATTGGTGGCTACACATGCTTATTATAGTCACAGCTCTCTTTATGTCACACTCACATTACTCAAGGTTTCCATCTCTAATTCAAATGAACTCCAATTTATCAGAATCAGAGTTATCAGAAAAAAACTGTAGTTACTGGATGCAACTGTTGTTGTACGAGTACGTTTGTAGCCCTCTAACTGGCTTCGCTATTGGTTAACCAAGTTGAAACTCCGCCTCTTCACTTTGAGACAGATCTTTGAACTCACGGCCCAATCAGGAGTTAACAATCACACACTATGAAACACCTGCACACCACCTGCTCATCTCCCTTTGAAACTCACTCACGGGACAAGCTAGCTGGGCCTGTAGTTAAAATCTGTCGTCAGGATTCTCACCCTTATCTCCCTGAGTGGGTTCATTGCTGTTTGTACACATTTGGAAAAGGTCCAGGGAGCCAGTTACTATCCAAATAGGAGGCAGAGGATGGGCATGGACAGCAGAAACAGGTGTAGTGGCCATCAGAGGCAGGCAGAGGAAAGGAGCTAACTGCAGTGATGGACATCATAGGAACACTATGAGACACAAGTACCTTCTCTAGGAGAGGCTGCGCT
Source organism: Epinephelus awoara (assembly GCA_035609425.1). Taxonomy (NCBI): domain Eukaryota; kingdom Metazoa; phylum Chordata; class Actinopteri; order Perciformes; family Serranidae; genus Epinephelus; species Epinephelus awoara. The sequence goes on along the minus strand of CM069298.1, from coordinate 37,898,767 downwards.
GGTGTTTTATAGTGTGAGTGCGACCTCCTGATTAGACTGTGGTTTCAAAGATGTGTCTCAGGGTGTCTGACATAAAACTGAATGTTTATGATCTTTAATAAGGATTTTCCACTAAACTGTGAAAAATACCATTTATTCAGGATGTATTTGTTTTAAGACAATACTGCATACAAATATCCAATGCAAAGGCACATTTACAAAACATCACTAACCAGGGCTTTACAAAAGGTACAAAAAAACAAAAAAAATCACACTGTATTAAAAAGTAACAGACAAAAAAACACCAAGCAGGGGCGAAGTGCGGCTCTGCAGCTGGGAGGCGTGTTCATGTGTTTCAGATGGGAAGATATTCTTTGTAACATGGGCCAACATGTCACAGCAGTCACAGGATTCTGTCCGCTGATTAGTTGAGGGTATTCTCTGGCTACAAGTCAGTGCTAAAAGTTAAAGTATCCCCAACTTTTAGTTTAGCCACACTTCACCACAGAATCAAACGGCTGCAGCTTTAAATGGCCGCTGCAGCTTTTCATGGACAATGCGTGGCAGCTTGCCGCAGGCCACACTTCGCTGTTGCTTGTTGTGTTTTCAGTGAAAGAGTGACATTACAAGTTTGAGGGCAATGTTCTGCAACCTCGTCTTGAAATGGCAGAGGACTGAATTTTTATTGTCAATCATTCCTAAAACTTTTTTGCTATCAAAATTAAGGCAACACTTACAATTATGTTGAATTTTCTTTTGAGTACCAGGTGTATCCATTTACATTCAATATTTATATGTTAGGAATGTTTAGAGAAAAAAAATGACTAAGACTAGAGACTGATTCCATCATAGCTCATCCTTCATACTGGCTCCTTCTTTGTGGATTTTACGCTTACATGTGCATTCAGCAGTGTTGTCATCTGGCTGAGGCACAAACTCCATGTTTGCGTGTTGTGTTGGCTGTCCTGTCTGCCGCTCTGAGTACATGTGCAGCACTCTGTAGTAGTAACAATACAGTCTACTGGGCTGCAGCAGCTCTCTCGCCACTGTCTGACCTACCCTGGCCATCTCTTGTGCTTCAGCGTCGTTCTCTTTGGCCCATTTGATTTTCTCCAAAAGGTCCGACAGGTTTCTCTTCACAGGGATGTAATGGGTGCCAGCTTTAAGGTGAATGTAGAAAAATTCATAATACTGTGAGTCCTGCTTCAGAACAAGACTGTTGCCAAGCATCAAGTACGGAAACCGATATGCTGCCACTGTTCCATCCACGTTCACCTGGTACTTATACTGAAAGAGGAGAAAATCAGAAAAAACATTTTGAAATATCAAGTGTTTCTTAAATGTATTCAACTGCTTGGGTCCCTAAAGGAGAAGTCACATCAAAAACAGAGGAAAGCAGTAAAAAATGGAGGAAAAAGAACTGTCTCACTGAGAAAAGTTGCACATTGCAGCTTAAAGTTACAAGATAAAAGTACATTAGAATGAAAAAAAAAAAAATTATGTATCCATTTATTCTCACCTTGAAGAAGTCAAAGAATCCAACAAGCGGTGCTTTGCCCACATGTTTCTCTCTGTCTCTGAAGAAGAACCATCCTGTGATGCCTGCGTCCAGCAGCTCTGGGTTTTTCTTGGACAGAGAGACCAGGTGAAGACGCTCCTCTCGGCTGTCCCGACCACGAAAAAATGCCCGATCCGTTTTGTTTGTCCACGGAGGCCCTAGAGAAAGCAATGGCAAAGTTTCAAGGGAGTAAAATCAAAATGTAGAATTCCCATAATTTTAATTGTTTTTCATCTGGTGTCATACATGAAAAGACCCAAAATAAACACTGTAAGTGAACTACTTGATTACTAAAAGTAAATTTAAACAACATTTGTGTCGGCATGATTCTGTCCCAAGCTTTATGATCCACACAAACGGTTTCCACAGTAACTGGTATGCACCTCCAGGAAAGTAACTTAGTCTTTGTCAGGGTTTAATTTGTACTTTAAGGACACTTAAAGCCTGGGGTGAGGGTGGCGACATCCTCTGACTCATCGATCAAGTCAAATTTGTCCGGGGTTTTTTTCTGACTGATTAAAATGACAAACCAGTCTAAGGCTGAAACCCACAACAAGTGATGACTGCAAATGCAGCTGTGAGAGAAACAGACAGAAAGATGTGTACATTAATACATTTAGACTGTATTTTAACAGTAGAAAGAGAATCATAAGAATTACTGATTTATTCATTTGTTCTGTACCTAATCAGGTTGGCTCCGTGTGACTGAAATCTCATGAATCTGGTTAAAATTGAATGGAAATGGATGACAGGCAACTAAAACACACCCTGAAATGACGTAGTGTATGAGCTGACTTTTTCACCTGGAGGCGGAGGTGGAGGGGATGGTGGAGAGTGGAAGGTGTGTCACCTCGGCGAGGTGAAGACTACTGTTTAAGATCCAAGAAAAAAAGAAAAAAAAAGTGTTGTTTTTTTTTTGTTTGTTTTTTTAAGTGAGTCATTGCTGTGGGTTTTTTTTTAGCCACCAAACTTTTTTTTTCAGTGGGAATGATGCCAAAGCCGATTCTTTAAGCCCAAACATGATCTTTTCCCAACCATAACCAAGTGGTTTTTGTGCCTAACCCTAACCACATGTTAACCACAGCGTTGATGAAGCGCAAAGTTTCAATGTATCTGCTATAATGTAAAAATATAACATATGGTTTGCAGGAACATGCAATGCCAACATTTACTCTGGTGATTGGGTTAAATAAATACAACAGAGTTAGCCAGCATATGCCGGCCTTTTGCCGGTAACATGCGGTTGTCTGGGAGATTTAGGTATCAACAGCCAAAATGTCCAGTGGAAAATATGCCAGATAAATCACTACATTCATTAATAGCATATTAAATAATCTAATATTGCGTGACCTATAAGATATGTTGCCAAGAAAGCTTAAATATAAACTTACATTCACCAGATTTTAGGATTTTTATTACAGAGGGATCTGTTTATCCACTGAAGCCGTGCAGAGTGCCTCTTTAGAACATATGCCACATCCAAGGCAGTCACAGTGATGTACAGTGTGAGCAGTCAGGTTGTGGCTTGGTGACTGGACAACATGAGTAAATAAATTGTGAGTTTTGGCTTTATATTACAGACTATTTACTCGCACAGTGGGAGTTGGAATTAAACAACAATATTTCTAAAACGGGCGCAAGTGGTCCACTTCCTCCTTTACCTCCGCCACTAAACCTGTGATTAGTCAATCTGTTCAAATTTAGCTTATTTAAGTTATTCTATCTGAAGTGTTTTATTTCCATTTAAATCTACAGTATTATATGGCTAATTAAACATGCTGTAAAAATAAAAGTGTGTCCATAACTTTGCCAGCTGTCACCTACAATTAGTTTTCTAGATTTGGCAGACTTACGTTACGCTTGTGTCAGTTTTAGTGAGGTTTTTAGTTTTAGTTTGAACTTGTCAGTCACAGTGACCAACCAGGGCTGACTGACTCTATTCAAAGCAACGCAGGGACCGATGTATGAACTTTGTCCCCACAAACTGACGAGTAACTTACACACACAGATGTAAAATTTTGAGTTTCACTTCACGACCACGGCAGTCCTCATGGTGGCTGAGTGTGTGTATGTGTGTGTGTCTGTTACCTGTGTGTCCCTGGACAGACAGCAGGTCATTGGTGACACCTCTCATGGTCTCCAGGGTTGAGTGTGTGACCTCGTAAGTAGGGAGGACAATGTCCCGTGTGTCTGTAGAACCACACCACGACAAGATTGGAACAGCATCCGCCCTTCTGGTCTCCAATGGCCAGTCGCCGACATTGATGTAAAACTCCACATCAGGCACCCTCACCTTCAACAGCAAATTAAAGATCCCAGGAGATTGAAATCATGATGATGATGTTACATGCAGTCTCCTGGCAGTGATATTAGAATACCACCACTGTAGTAAATGTGCCAGAACATGCAGAAACATCACTATAATCCTTTAACATCACTAGAACTCAAACACAACCTCACCTTTCTTGTTAGAGAGAGCAGAATTTCATCAGAGAACATCTTGAAGTCGGTGTATTTTCCAAGAGTGCTGCGGTACAACTGGTTGTTGATGATGGCGTAATGAATGAGGCCTCCTCTGTTGGCAAATCTCTTAGGCACTTCTTGTCTGAGATACTGCAGGTCGACTGCTGGAAAAGCTTTAAAGTCAGCCAGAATCTGAGGCTCCTCAGCAGGACACTGCATGATGCTCTGCCACATGGAAGCATCGGATTCTGGACAGTTGCAGTATTCATGATAGACTGGACCTGAGGGTTAGATAAGGGAGGCAGAGAAGGTTAGATCATGGTTGCTTTTGTTTCATCTATCCTGCATCACATTTAACTATTGGCACCCTCAGGATTAAAGGAATACTGCACCCATAAAATGACAATTTGTACATCAATTACTCATCACATGTTATGTTGAGTTTGTGAAGAAAATTTTTCTCACATGCCTCCATGGTGAATAGAGAATCCAAAAAAGGCCAACATTCTTCATGAATTGAAGTTATTAGGGTCCACAGTTAACAACAGCAAAACGATATCAAAACATTCATTTATAAATTCTTACACAATTAGTGCAGTATACACCAAAACACAGCGATGTTGCACAAACAACAACAATCACTGCCTGGTAGACAGCTGATAACTGTTTTGAATCGTGGAGATCTGTGAAATCGGATACTTGTTTATTTCTTTTGACATGTTGTAACTGTACAGTTTACAGATATACTGTTAAACACTGTGGTTCCAGCTGCTGTGCTTATTGTATGCACTGTGTTGCTTTGCTAGCGTTTTTGATAAAAAAAATCTACTGGCACAGAAGCTACGAAATGTACTGCTGTAGGGTCGCAGCAAAACTAAAAGAAGTCCCACCTAAAAAAATCTGTATGGTATATTTACAATAGTTTCTTCGCTTTACCTTACACCCATGCCAATCAAGGCCGAGGCGTCCGAGTCTGATGGCTTTGAGATATCTGATAATAAGGTAAAGTGGTGAAAATATTATAACTATTGCATACACTTAAATTGATACAGATTTTTTTAGGTGGGCCCTTTTTAGGTGGCTAAAAAGCAACCAACCGAGGAAGTGTCATTTGATTTTATGTATGTGATGACGGGGTTTTCTAACTGAGAGTTAGTGTAAACCAACACTGTCATCTGGTCTATAATCCAAGTGTCATTTATCCAGTCTATACTCAGATCTTCCAAAACGCATGCATTTTCACTAAAGCGTTACAATACAAAACACTTCTGCCTCCAAGCAGTCTGCCCTGAGCATGGACGTGCATGTGAGCTCTGCTTGAGCAGAGATCAGATGCGCATGCATGCCCAGGTATGCTGCTTGTGTGTACATGTGAATGCTTCTGTTGATGTGTTTTAAATAATAATGTTTTAGTGAAAATGTTTGGGAAGTACTGAGTATACAACAGGATAAATGACACTTGGATTATATTGCACGAGTTGTTTGAGGGTTTGTAACAAATGTCTTGACATACTAGTTTTGCTGTTGTTAAATGCGAACTGGTTCCTTCAATTCATGAAGAATCTTGATCTTTTCTGGATCCTCCTCTCACTGTGGATGCATGTGATAAAAACAATATATTTTGGGAGTAAAGTATACTTTAAGTGATGTATTTCCTACAAATATAAAAACAGTGCAACTGACCTGATATTAAACATGTTACGTTATGAAACAGTGGTGATATCTAACTTTTTTGAGACAGGATGGACTCATGTTGCACAGTTTCTTCATGTTTTAAAGCATCTGGTGTGCTTTATTGAGGAAGTTTTGTGACAAGAAGTGAAGCACAACTGCAAACTGGCCACAATATTGCAATATTACATTTATTTGCGTAAACATGGCCGTGACAGGCTTGATGAGGTTTTAAGGCAAGCATTGTGCAAGCATATATTTATCAATCTGGTGATCAAGCATGGGTGTTCTTTCGCAACACAGCTCTTTCTTGCGTGGTGCATGTCTGTCCGCCCTGCAAGACATCCTTCCTTACTTCCCTTTTTCCTGTTATAGATCTTGTTTTATTTCTTTTTTTGTTTTTAACTGTATTTAGGACAGTGATTATGATTATAAACTGCTCTGATTCAAAAGCCTTTCTGTGATGCTGGACAATACTAATAAAAAAAAACTTGAGCAAACTTATTAATGTGTGCTGGTGTTTATTAATGTATGACACAGCACAAACCTTGGATGACGTAGGGTGACTTGGCAACAGCAGCATCTTGGTGGAGGACCTCAACCTTCAGGCCCTTCAGCACAGAGCCGTACAGCCGGTATCTCACCAGGAAGGAGCCGTCTCCTCTGTCCAGGGGTGGAGGGACATGGATACGGATGTGCTCCTTCTTGTCCAATGGACTTATCCTCACTTTAAATGTGTCTTTGCCTACACAGCACATGAAAGAGACATTTCAGTGACCAGTATGACTTGATGTCCTCTTGTTGCAGGGCTTCATTAATGGCAAAGGCTTCCATTAAATTGTGTGTAGAGGCCCCTGCCTACATACATGACCCCCTGCTGTCAGCCAGAGACACACAGAAAGCTTACTGAGCATGACTGAAATGAGCACTAGAACAGTTTTGGAGGCTAAATGAGACTGTAGGTCTGGAAATTTGCTGTGTTACCTACTCAGGTTTCGTCGATGATAACCCCAACAAACCACTATTGAAGCTAGTCTACATCTGCTGATAATGTATACATTATGTTGGGTAATCTCAACAAATGATGCGCAGGGGAATTAGCTAGCTTAGCCATTTGGCAGCAGCCGCTCTGGCGTGTCAGTGATTCAACACAATGACACTTTGAGCACACAAGGTGTTTGTGGTCGGTTTACCTGGAGATAAGGTCAGGTTGTGTCCGTTTGAATTGACCGCCTGAATAAAGAAGTAGCGGACTGGTACAACAGAGTCGGGGTTCAGCCCTGGACCCCAGATGAGACATCTCTCTGACTTGATTCCTTCACTGTCACACACCGGGAAGTTTATGCTGATAAATACCATTAAAACTATAAACTTACGGCATAAACCATTATGAAAGGGCTTAAATACATCTACGCCACTCTCACACACCATATTCCTCTGACTGCTAACTGCTAGACGTCTAAATGTATTAAATATTGAGTGTAAAGTTTAGATGAAAACTCCTATGCCGACATGTTGGTGAAGAGAAACACGCCCACTTTCCGGTGATGCCTTCAGGGGCTGTCGGAAATAGTATTCGCTCAATGTGACTTTTGAACTAGATTCTGTACAGTATTAACTAAACCATCTCTGCCACTCAAAGTTCTGGAGCATCCGACCATACCTGACAAATTACTTCAGATAACAGCCCAATTATGCAAAATACATCAATTCAATTGTGCTACTACACCTCCTTTGGTGGTATTGGTCTTATATGACTGTTATTTTTGTTGTGCTCAGTGTATCATAATTTTGAATAAAAATTACATATCATGACTTAATTTTGAATCCTAGGCTAATATATTAGGCCCTATTGCTGCAGTTAGTTTGGATGTAATACATGATTCCTGCTATTTTGGGACTGCATCCACATGATTGATGCACTAATGTATCTTAAGTCACTGTGTGGATAAAAGCATCAGGTAAAGAAATGTAATGTAATGTAATGTAATAGTCTCACAGGAGAATTTAGATAAAAGATTTAGCACAAACAAATAATTACATCAACTTAAAGCCTCTGTATCTGTCCCTGTGTGTAACATTTGTTAGTAAATTACACATATTCTTTATATTTCACACTATGAACTTTTGCATATTCCTTGGTAAGCATTTTGCACATTCCTTGACAAAATGTACAGCTCTTTCATTTTAATGTTGTGTTCACACTGGACGCAAATAAAACAATTCATGCCAGTGAAGTCAATGTAAAGATGTGGTGAGACACAAATTCCCGCCAGGCAGCGTGATGGACGTGATGGATGCGACACGAATGATGCAATATACACGAATTAAGCAGTGTGTGAATAGTGCGATTTTGCGTCATACACTTTTTGTGAGAGTTAAAAAAATCTGACCTTCAGCTACCAATTCGTGCGGTGATAGCCAATCAGCATTGAGATCCTCCAAGGACGTACGTCACCAATGCGGACCCCCGGAAGTTTAGTGATTTCACGCACGTATGACACAAGTTATTCGCACATATGAAGCGAGTCAACACAAAATATTCTAGCACTCAAACTCGAGTAACACAATGTTAAAATTTGCATTGCGTTTGGTGTGAATAAAATAATTTGTGTGAGTGAATCACATGTTAAGTCAATGTAGAGGTGCGATTAGATATGAACTCCTGCCAGGCAGTGCAATGGACGCAATGGACGTGATGGATTTGAGTAGCAGGATTTCGCACCATACGCTTATTCGCAAGAGTTGAAAAATCGGACATCCTCCGGGGAAGTTTGACACTGAGGACTTTGAGACATTGAGATATTGACATTGAGAATCAGAATCAGAATCAGTCATCGGAAAAAGGAGAAGCTCATCATGTCAGTCTGTGGCTACCCAGAGCTGTATGACACCAAGTCCTACTTTTATGGGAACAGAAATAAAAAGGAGCTCGCTTGGAGGAAAGTGAGTGAGGAGGTCAGATTGTCTGGTAAATTATGAAAACATTCAGCTGTTACTTGATTCCAGCTATTGGTTGTACTAGCAAGTTAGCACTACTGGATCTCTGACGGTTTTGGGCCTTCCACAGCAGGTAGAAAGCAGCAACCCTTGCAGTGTAGTCGAGCCCAACCATGGTTGCTGATAACAGACTTGAAAAATGGTGGCTGGAGGAAGCCCCTCCTCTCTTGAGAAAATTTGTGTCTTGTGGGCACTGACGTACCCACGATTTCATGCATGTACGATGCGAGTTATTCACATGCATAAGCATTGTTGCCTCACAGCAAGAGGGTTCCTTGTTTGAACCCAGGGTGGGGCCTCTGTACCTGTCCAGGGTGTACCCCGCCTCTTGCCCAGTGTCAGCTGGGGTAGGCTCCAGCCCCCCCACGACCCCTAACAAGATAAGCAGTTACGGAAAATGAATGAATGAATCAAACTCGCATGAGTAATGGGATGTGAACATTCACATTGCGTTTGGTGTGAACACAACATAAAACAGATATATTTTACAAATAGTCAAACTAGTCTTAGGGTCCAAGCCCCCGAAGTTTGTGCCAGTCTATTATTAATCATCGTCTTCAGCTACAACTCAAATTGTCTGAGCTGGAACGAGCTGGAAACATGAAACTTGGCTCAATAACGGGAAATGATTTACAAATGCTTCCATGTAATTCTAATTAGCCACATGGTGGTGCTGTAATTAAAACCCAAAATGTGTTAAGTATGTGGACAGGCTAAGCAGGACATTGGCCACAACTCATAATGATTTGTCTAGTTATCATTAATTTTGGTACATATCCTGAGTATGTGTTGGGGAACAGGCCCACTTAAGCATTTTCAGTCTGGCCCATAGGGGGAAAAACAAACAACTGAATAAACAGCAGCGTGATAAAAAAAAACTACAGTAAATTATCAAAAACAATCTTTGGGAAAAATTTATTTGATGCCTACTTGGCCTATGTCCCATCCACTAACATGGGGAGGGCAGGCTTTATGACGTACTGCAGCCAGTCAGCAGGAGGAGATCCAGATGTTTCAGCTTCACTTAAGGGAAGCTGTCATGTCATCCATCTTTATATACAGTCTCTGGTGTGCAGTTATGGATATGCTGCATACTTTGTAATGATGAAACAACTTTGTGATTAGTCAAACCACTTCTCCTGACAAATTAAACCAGTTAAAGTGACTTTGTGAAGCCTAAAACTGGCTTGCTGCTGCTTTGATTTTGGCATTTGAGCTGCTTCATTCTGTTGACTGTGAAAGGGCTTGAACCCGGAATGGCAGCTTTTGGTTATATTTTCATTTTTAATTGTAACTTTTCTATTCTATTTTTTTTGTTGTGTTTCTTGACCTCTGCATAATTTGCTCTTTTGTTATTTATTATTTTCTTTTATTGTTATTAAGCAGCAAACACCAATAAACCTGATTCTGATAGTAATGTTTTACATTACATAAACGTGGATTACTTGTATATAGTATTAAGTTCATGTTAGGTACAGTTATTTGAGTATTTGAGTATACAACAGCTTATCGACAAGTCAGAACACTTGGGAGTTTCACGTAAAAACTGAAGAACTACAGTACATACTTTGACCTAAGCAAATGTAGCATGAAGTATTAAATCAACAATGTACTTTTTATATCTTTATTTCACATTAATTCACATTTTGCCTAAAAAAGAAATTCATTTTTATGAGTGTATCTTGTACAAAAGGCGATCGCAGGGTTTGCTGAAATACTGTATATAACAGCACACCTGAGATGATGGCAATTGTGCACCCATTTAATGTGACAGGTTTGCATTCTAGTGTCACTGACGTCAAAAATGGACACATGCCTACATGAAAAGCATGAGGTCAGAACATTAACTGTGTACAGTGATGTTTGGTTTCATGATTGGTTGAAATGAATTGAAATACAGTTCACAGAACACTAGTATGCAAAAATGTTTTCTGTTTTGTGTCCCAGCTTGTCCAGATTTGGCAGACAGGCATACTGGATCATCGGTGGAGGACCGCACAGGACAACAAGGACATCGTTGGATGGAGCAGGGAGATGGTCCTTGATCATATCACAGGTCACAAACCCTGAACTGTAGCTCCAATCTTGAAGACACAGCAAAAGAGAGAGAGAAAGAAAGAAGTATCAACCTCAGACTTAACATCAAATCTCTTTTTGATGCAGCTGTTTTTACAGTCAAAAGGTGAATCACTTCCATCTTGCTTTTGTGCTGGTGTAATGTGGCTTATTATAAGGTTATTCACCAGGGAAGCCTCCCCTTTTCACTTCAGCTGTAAATACTAAATATTGAACACCTGCTGCTATCATTTTAATATCTTTACTTCCTTTGTGCTGCAGGAAATGGATGCCTATTATAGTGAAGGGTGAGCAGAACCAAAGAGAAGATCTTCTAAGCAATAAAAGATGGGACATTCAAAGAAAGAATGAAAATATTAATGAAATTATGTGCTTTTTCTTTTTTTTACTTCCAGCAGAAGATAAAGATTTCAGCTGGTGGTCAATGAAGCCATTATTAACAAGAAACATGACGAGGTCTGTTCAACTTGTGCTTTCATGCACAGATAGTCTTCTCTCCCTGCAAGGCAACCAAATAATGACACTGCCAACAAAGAGCAAGTACACCTCTTTCAATGAATAATGATCAAGGGCCAATGTGCTTCTATTCTGCGTGGGACTAATGAAAGACGAAACCGACTACGAGCAGCGTTCAAGGCCTTCATAGCAGAGATTATGTAACAATATTATGCTCATTAATTTCTTCTCGCTTTAAGGATTATAGAAGGGAAGACATGAGCGTTTTGCTAAGCGACTGTAACACCTTGTTGGAACTATCTCCTTCCTGAGCCTGCAGAGATTTTCCTTCAGCTGAGGGGTCTTTGTTTGGTTTCCCACTGTGAATATTCAGCAGTGAACCAAAGGGCTGAGCTTTGAGACTGATTCATTCAGACTCATATAGCCTGGCACTGCGCTAATACCCACAAGTGTTGAAGAAACTGGAGTAAGGATACCTCTGTGTGCTGTGATCCCAGCTTCTTTGTGGTTTGTTGTGGTCATAGATTTTGGGGAGATGCACAGGACAACCCCCCCTTATTTTAACAAAATTAAAATTCAGACCATAAATGGATACAAAAAATGCACAAATTGATGCATAAACATTTGCCAGAATGCAAATTTTATGTGTTCTTGACACTGTCGGATTAAACACTTACTTTATGTTGGCAGAATTTACAGAAACGATCACATTTCAGCTACACAGCCATCATCAACCAGCTGAAATGCATCTGTCTCTGGTAATTCTGCCCATATTAAATTAGTTAAGTTATGTGGGAGTGCCATTGTTTGGTTTGTTTATGGATCTTTTACATATTGTTTAAGATTTTCTGGAGCTGTGTGCACTACTTGTTTTCATTATATGGACCCCTAAAGCCCCCATTTCATATACACCGATCAGCCAAAACATTAAAACCACTGACAGGTTAAGTGATTATTGATTATTTTGTTCCAATTCATTGTTCTGCTGGGAAAAAATTGGTTCTGGTATTCATGTGGATACCACCTGATATGTTCCACCCACTCAAACACCGTTGCAAACCAAGTACCCCCACTCATGGCAACAGTACTCCCTTCACCCATTTATATTTTATTAAAGCTTAAAGTCACGCATAATTAAGTGTGGGCTGTGTGTGTGTGTGTCCTCAGCTTCTCTGTGAGATCCACCTCTTGCTCCTCCACAGTATGAACCCCTCGGGCCAACTTCGAAAACGGGAGTCCACAAACCAATGGGTGATGTCTTGGTAGCTACTCCCGTTATTGTTATACTGTGTGCGTTTAAAGCATGGTATAATTTTTCTGCTGTTGATGTTTAGTACTAGTGTGACTACATTACACACAAAACCTGTTTGCTTTTGGTCAGAGGTAATATTATTGTATTTCTACTGAAGAGACAGCACCTGTTCTGCACTTTTAAAACACAAGGCAGCTTATAATGAGTAAAGGTCCACCAGGCACCCTGTTGTTAGGTCCATAGTTGAAGAAATGCTGTCTTACCTTGTGGAGGTTTGTCCAGTGTGAACCACAGCTTGACTTTATCAGGGTGGTTTTTCTTCACCTCTTCCAGTTCCTTCCTGAGGAGAATATCTTTCTCAGTCTGAGAGGGAGCAAGTGAAAGAGATTTTATTTCTCCAGAGTGTCTTTCATTTATGAACAGTAAAACTTTTAACAGTAAGACACAAGGAAAGATTTCCCAGAACAATATACCACACAGAGCTGCTGACCTGATTGGCAAATATGAGGGAGCACATGGTGTTGTCACTGGGGTCTGCTGTGATGCTGCGGATTAACTGCAGCATAGGAGTGATACCTGTCATAGTAAATGACAAACTTAGTCTCAGAGGATGATTCATATCTAACTGAGGGTAAGTACAATGTTGCCTTTTCAACTTTTTCTATAAAATTATATTGCTAACAGTGAGGCTGCAAAGACAGTATCATCACCTGGTTATGACAGTTATACTGTATTACAGTTTTGGGTGCAATTTATGTGCTATATAATAGAAAGGCCACAATATACTTAATGAACCATTCTTTTCCCACTCGTCGTCTACATAACAATCCAATAACATATAGTATCCAGTTGCACATCCAGGGGCGTTGTAGCAGTGGGATATGTGGGGCTCATTACCCAGGGCCCCATGGGAGGGGGGACCATGAAAAGCCTGGAATAAAAAGTTTGGTATTGTTTGCAGTTTTTATTCCTAAGTAATTAGTGCCATAATTGGTCAAAAGACTGAACTTCTTATAAAAGAAAAAATTATGGAATCTTTTTCAGGCCCCTTTCACCCCTTCAAAACGCCAAATGGTTTAGTCTGGCCCTGCAATAGGATTCATTTGTAAATACAGCTAGAGCTGAGTGATGCTTGTTATATCTCTCCCCAAAAAAGGAAATTGGGGCTCCAAAAAATAAAAAAAAGAATCAAAATAAAGGGAAAGAAAGCAAACTGACAGTGTAAAAAAAAAAAATCAGAGAGAACAATTCAGTGTTAGACAGACACAAATTCGGAGAGGAAGGGCAGGGGGGCCCACAGAGACTGCTCATGCATAGGGCCCACAATGTTGTGCTACTCCACTGTATAGCTCTGTGATGCAAAGTATTGATACCAGTGAGTACACTTAGGGAACCCTTTAATTTTCTCCCTCAAAAAGAAGAATATTTGATTCTGCAGAGATTTCAGCCTGCTGAGCCTCTGTGATGCTCCTCTGGATAGTGAATGTTTTCATGTATAATATAATGATTGAAAGTTCATAGAAATGTAAATGAACCTGTTCCTCCAGCGATCATCCCAACGTGCTTGAATTTCCGAACTTTTGGCTCTGACTTCTTGTCTGGTCGGATGGAGAACTGACCTGAATGAAGAGAGTAAGTCTCAGCATGTGTTTGGCAGCCTGAGCTGATCAGACAGTTTTATATAGTACCACAGTGACATCTGGTGGAGGCAGCAGCTTGACACACATTGAATGTTTTCATTATTCTTTCTTTATCTTTTCATTTCACACATGCATACTCTCTCTCCCTCTCACTCTCCCTCTCTCTCTCTCTCTCTCTCTCTCTCACACACACACACACACACACACACACACACACACACACACACACACACACACACACACACACACACACACACTCACTCACTCATGCACACATGCACACACGCCATACCATTTCCCTTATACACAAGCAGTCCATTGGGTCCTCTGAAGTCCATGGCGTCTCCAATAGCCATGTTGTCCAGGTACTGAGACATCTTCCCTCCATCTGGGAAGGAGGGGTGGCAGTTCTTGTAGTAGACCTGGAGTTACAAATAGGAAACAACTATTTGAATCTGTTTTTGGCTCATTATTGCTTCTACGGGGCATCAAAATTTATCTCTAGAATCATTAGCATAGCCAATAGTTTGTTCTGCAAGGCATGGATGGATTAATAAACAGGCCTACTGGGCACAGGCCAGGGGCTCAAAATGTCAGGGTTCCCCCTGGTCTTTACCTACAAAATGTCACTCAAATTACAGTAATAGAAAGAAAAGAAAGAGACTTAAAATGACCACAAAGAAAATAAAAACAACACAAAGGCATTAAGAGACCACAAAGAGACACAAAACAGCAATAGACACAAAGAGACTCACAATAACTACAGAAAGGGGTAAAACAACCACAAAGAGGCACAAAATGACTTTAAAGAGATGCTAAGCAACTACAAACATTTAAAATAACTATAAAAAGAAACAAATGGCCACAATGAGACTTAAAGTAACCACAAAGAGACACAAAAAGACAACAAAAAGATGCAAATCAACTAAACGGAGACACAAAATTACCACAAACAGGCACAAAACTCTATAGAGATGTGTACCAACTACAAGTTAAATGACAGAAGTGTTGCTTCACAAATAGTAGACTATTAATTACCTTGACCACAAGGTCAACATATCCCTGGTCCTCGTCACTGGATACTGGAGTGTAGGCTCTGACCACCAGACTGCCGTTCACCCTGGCTGACAGGTACACGTGCTGACCTGGTGCAGAGGACAGAGGTGGAGGACAAGAAGGGAGGATGGGTGAGGTGGTGGATTTGAGAGGATGGGAAAAATACTGAAGCACTGATAGAACATGAGGGCTGTCCTCTGATAGAAACAAGCTGTGTTTAACCCTTATCAACTACTTCACTCACCTCATCAGTGTACTATTGTTTAATTGTAATGTAGGACTATAATACGTTTCTAACACACCAGCATATGCTATGTTTGAAAAAGTGACCGCTCAATATCTAGTCTTTTACCTATCCAGCCCAGTCGCCAGAAGAAAATTTTGGCGTTGTGCCTTTATGCAAACCATGTATACATTACATTTCTACGTTTCATATGTATCATATCAGCGTTTCTCAAGTGATTTAGGTGGCATGGCTGTCTAGTGGTTAGCACGTTAACCAAAGTGTTGTTGAATTGTAAAGTTTCAACTTATCTACCAATGTAATGTAACTCTGGTTTGTAGAAACGTACAGTGCCAACGGTTTTTCTGACCATTTAATTAATCACTTCATATAATTTGATGTGTTGCAGCTCAGTCAGTGGAATCACTACAAACAGAGCAATATATCTCATATTGTAATCTCATTTATTGCAGATACTTAGAATCAAAGATCAAGATGGGCCAACACTTAGCACTTATAAGGGCTTAAGTGCTAGAGATTCATAAGAGGTAAAAAGAAATAGTATGCTACTGTTTTTCAGAAATAAATGTGTAAACACTAATATCTCACAAAAATACTTTAAAACACCTTAAAGCAGGGAAAGATGCTGTTTCAGTACCTACTGGCAGTCCAAGGACGTGAGTTGCAGATGGAAGGCCAAACCGAAATTTTTTTGTGTCATGGCTGATTTCCTGTACAAGGACACAGGTTAGAGCAAAGTATAAAAACAAAGAGTGTGTAGATCGTGCTTGCTAGTTTGCAAGGATACTTTTAGACAGGGTGGTCTTCACACAGTATACCTGATGTAAATATAACTAATGTATAATAAATGAGGGGAAATTCAACATATACTG